>CAWUFW010000406.1:1740000-1855000 GCA_963921515.1 Calotriton arnoldi
TTTGCCCCAGTGCCCTGAGGAGGTCCAGGCACTGCTTTCCCGCGCCATTGCGGAAGGAAGGGATGCGGCCAAATACACTATCCGTTGTGGCCTTGACACCGCCGACTCGCTGGGCAGGTCGATTGCAACGACGGTGGCGCTCCGACGCCACGCCTGGCTGAGAACCACTGGTTTTTCAGGGGATGTCCAGAATACTCTCATGGACATGCCCTTTGATGGAGTCGGTCTTTTTGGGTCCAAAGCAGACCATGCGTTGGAGCGCTTTAAGGACTCACGGGCTACTGCCAAGTCCCTGGGCCTTTCTGCTACACGCCCTCCGCTGCCTTCTGCTTTTCGCCCCTATCGTGGCCACGGTAGGGGCGCCCCTTCACGTCAGCAGCCCAGCCACCGGCCCGCGCAGCAGGCGTCTTCGCGTGGCCGAGGGCGTGGATTCCGCCGTGGCGGATCGGGCAACCAGCGTGCGGGTCAGGCCACCACCTCCAACCCGTCCGCGGCCTCCAAGCCCTCCTAGTCCCTCCTTTCAGGTGCACGGCACGCCAGTAGAGGGCAGGGTCCGCCATCACCTTCCCCACTGGCGCACCATCACCTCGGACAGGTGGGTCTTGGACATTGTCCGAAGGGGCTACTCCCTCCCCTTCGAGACCACCCCCAGCCATGCCACCTCAATTCCACCGCATGTCAGGGGATCACTTGGTGCTTCTACAGAAGGAAGTCACGGCCCTCTTGACCAAGAGGGCCATCGAGCATGTTCCGACCCCAGAAGTAGGGCGTGGTTGCTACTCCCACTACTTTCTGGTGCCCAAAAGGACAAGGAGGACATGCGTCCTATCTTGGACCTCCGGAACGTCAATCGCTTCCTCCGGAAGGAGAAGTTCAAGATGCTCACCCTAGCTCAGGTCTTGACTGCCCTCGACCCTGGAGACTGGTTGGTAGCGTTGGACTTGCAGGACGCGTATTTCCACATCCCCGTCCTGCCGGCCCACCGGCGTTACCTACGGTTCACGGTAGGCCCCGAGCATTTTCAGTTCACCGTGCTCCCCTTTGGCCTTACCAGTGCCCCTCGGGTGTTCACGAAAGTGATGGCGGTGGTCGCAGCTCATCTGCGCCGGGCAGGGGTTTCAGTCTTCCCCTACCTCGACGACTGGCTGCTGAAGGCGGGCTCGTCCCAGGCAGTCGTCTCCCACCTCCAGACTACGGCCGAACTCCTGCACTCGCTGGGGTTCTCCATCAATGTGCCGAAGTCGCATCTGATTCCTTCTCCACAGCTCCTTTTCATCGGAGCAGTTCTGGACACGACGCAGTTTCGGGCCTATCCTCCCTATATTCAGGCTATGATTCCGATCTTTCGGCCTTTATCCTGGGTTTCGGTAAGGATGACCCTGAGGCTGCTGGGCCTCATGGCCTCCTGCATCCTGCTGGTCAATCATGCCAGATGGCATATGCGGGCTCTGCAGTGGGACCTGAAGTTCCAGTGGGCGCAGCACCAGGGCAACCTGTCCGATCACGTCCAGATCTCGGAGGGGACTGCAAAACAGTTGCAGTGGTGGCTCTCGAACCGGCAATGGGTCATGGGCAGATCCTCTCCCTTCCCCAGCCAGAGCATACAGTTGTGACGGACGCGTCCCTTCTGGGATGGGGCGGTCACATGGGAGAGGCGGAGATCAGAGGCCTCTGGTCTCCGGGCGGAGTCCCGGCTCCATATCAACCTTCTGGAGCTCCGGGCGATCCGGCTTGCACTCAAGGCATTCCTTCCCTCTGTCAAAGGGAAGGTAGTGCAGGTGTTCACAGACAACACCACCGCCATGTGGTACTGCAACAAACAGGGCGGGGTGGGGTCTTGGACCCTTTGTCAGGAGGCTCTGCGCCTCTGGACATGGCTGGAACATCAGGGCATGTTCCTGATGGTTCAACACCTGGCAGGTTCTCTGAACGCCAGGGCGGACGAACTCAGCCGCAGGTGCATGATGGATCACGAATGGCGTCTTCACTCGGAAGTGGCGCAAGGACTCTTTCTACAGTGGGGAGAGCCTTGGTTAGATCTATTCGCCACCGAAGAGAACGCGCAATGTCATCAGTTCTGCGCGTTGGAATTTCCAAGGCGGCACTCGCTCGGCGACGCTTCCGTCGCGAGTGGAGTTGCGGTCTGTTGTACGCCTTTCCGCCTATACCACTTCTACCCAGAGTGTTGAAGAAGATTCGGCACGACCGGGCCCAAGTCATTCTTGTGGCTCCGGACTGGGCTCGAAGAGTTTGGTATCCCGAGCTACTCAATATGAGCATAGATCCCCCGATCCGTCTGCCTCTTCGGGAGGATCTTCTGTCGCAGCAGCAGGGGACGGTCCTCCACCCGAACCTGTCCAGTCTACACCTGCTTGCGTGGAGATTGAGCGGCGGCAGTTGATTCCTTTCGACTTGCCTCCCGAAGTTTGTGATGTGATTCTGGCAGCCAGGCGTCCCTCCACTAAGGTGGTATACGCCTGCAGGTGGAACAAATTTGTGGCATGGTGCACAGCAAAGGCTGTGGATCCCCTTTCTGCCCCTCTTTCTGAGGTCCTTCTGTTCCTTCTCTCTCTGGCCCAACAGGGTTCTGCCCTGGGTACCATCAAGGGTTATCTTTGTGCTATCTCGGCCTTCCTCAGGCTCCCTGATCAGCCCTCCCTTTTCAAGTCCCCTGTTGTTAACAGGTTCTTAAAAGGCATTACTCACCTCTTCCCTCCTGTTCCGTTTGTAATGCCTCAGTGGGACTTGAACTTGGTTCTTACCTTTTAATGTGCGCTCCTTTGAGCCTCTGCATAACTGTCCTCTTCGTCTTCTGACTCTAAAGGCAGCCTTTCTGGTGGCCATCACCTCCGCTCGGCGGGTGAGTGAGCTCCAGGCTCTTTCTTGCAAACCTCCCTTTCTGTCTGTTCATCCAGACAAGGTTGTTCTTCGGACGCGTCCGTCCTTCTTGCCAAAGGTGGTTACTGCTTTCCACATTGGGCAGACCATCACTTTGCCCACCTTCTTTCCGCCTCCGCATCCTTCCAGAGAGGAAGAGAGGCTCCACCGTCTGGACCCAAAACGTGCGCTCTCCTTCTATATCGACCGCACGAAACACTTCCGGGTGGATGACCAGCTCTTTGTTGGCTACGTGGGCGCCAAAAAGGTCGGGCGGTGCACAAACGAACCATCTCCCGCTGGGTTACCTTGTGCATCAAGACCTGCTATTCTTTGGCTAAGAAGGAGCCTCCTGTTGGGCTGCGTGCCCATTCCACCAGGGCAACGGCTGCTACCACGGCCTTGGGCCGCGGTGTTCCGCTGCCGGTTATCTGTCAGGCAGCTACGTGGGCCTCGCTGCACACGTTTACTAAGCATTACTGCCTTGACAGTCAGGTCCGGAGGGACGGCTTCTTTGGCCGTTCTGTCCTCCAGGACTTCCTTGTCTGATCTTTGTTCGCAGACCCACCACCGGGGTTGGTATTGCTGGGGTATCTATTCTAAGGTAAGGAATCTATCACTAACGTGTCTCTTTCAGATGCACAAGTTACTAACTTGTGTAACGATATATCTGTAAGAGACAGTAGTTAGTGATAGATTCCTTACCGCCCACCCATCCTCCCGTTCTGCGAACTGATTTCTAGGGTTAAGGACATCCCTTTCAGGGCCCTAGTATTTTTCAGACACCTGTGTCAGCTTCTTGCATGGCTCTGCGTTCCTGGCGCGGAAAGTCGTGTACAGAACTGACGTCAGCGCGCAGGGGCGGCGTCTAAGTACTGCCCGCGACGTCATCCCGGCGATCACGACGCCGACGACGGACGCGGAGCCGCACGACGCCGCCTACCGACGCGCAAGGGTACTGCTACGCAAAACTTTCCGGATCCAGCCTGACGCCTGGGGATATTCTAAGGTAAGGAATCTATCACTAACTACTGTCTCTTACAGATATATCGTTACACAAGTTAGTAACTTGTGCATCTGGCTGGGGTCCTCAGCTCTTTTTCTAGTTACAGATAGTAGGCCAATTAAACTGTTTGGTGCCATCTCACATTTGGGTCACACCACCATATGTGGTCTTTCTCTCCAATCAACTGGCACTGGTAGACAGTGTGAGGAAGTGACAATGGTGGACAGTGTGTGGGGAGGACTCTGGCCGGCACTATGAGATGTTTCATAGGTTACTACAGTAAACTCTGAAAGGGGTCTGCAAGAATAATAAGAAGTGGTTCTTTCTAGGCAGTGTAAGAAGCTGACATTGGAGAGCAGTGGGAGTAGCCTGCATGGATTTTAAGTATTTGGAGACTGTTAATAATCTGAGGGATCAGTTCATATTGATGGACAGTCTGAGGATGTCACCTTAGCGGGTGGTATGAGAATTGGGAAGTGTGAGGAGATTGCATTGTTTGATGGTGTGGGAAACTGAAACTGGTGGTCAGTGTAAGGAACTGGCAATGGTGGGAATAAAAAAAAAGGAGCAAACATCGCTGGGCAGTGTGAGGTGCAGACACTAACTGACACTGAAGGGAAATGCAAGAAGGTGACACTGTTCGACCGTATGAGAAACAGGTATCAGTTTGAATAATATAATGCTTTGCCACTAGTGAGCAGTGCGGGAAGATGACATAGTGGGAAGGCTGAGGCTCTCCACACAGGTGGACAGTGAGAATGTGGCACTGGCAGGCAGTGTATCGAATAGGCACTGATTATCAGTGCAAGGAGATGGAAGTGATTAGCAGTGTAAAAAGCAAAGGCTTTAGGGCAGTGTGTAGTGCTGGAGCAGAATGTGTGGTATTGGGAGTAGGCAGTGGGTAACAGTGTAAAGAACTGGTACATTCAGTAGTGTGGGAAGTTACTGCTTGTTGGCAGTGTGAGAAGCTAACAATGTCATTAAAACCTTCAGGGCCCAGCACTCTCACTCCTGCACTTTTCAATAACAGCAAAATCATTCCTAATGTCCACTCAGATGATGCTATGCACATTAAAGAAAAACTGGTAAAGAGCATCAATGAGATACTATTAGAGCTGTAAAATCTCCTCCTTGTGGCAACACACAGAAACACTGTAAGAAAAATAGTAAGCTAACAAATTGTGAGAAGCTTTTGGTATCCTTTTAAGAAGGATATGGGAAGGGCTTGGGTTAGTTTTCTGTTTTAGTTTTTTGGTACAAGCAGCACACTGCTAGTCTCTCAATAATTGATTTGCTTCATCCTCTTCATTGGCTTTGCTGATGAAATTGTAGGCAACTCTACTGTACTGCTTTACTGTCTTGTTTTCTAAGTTCTCACTCAGAAATGCACGCTTTCTATGTCTGAAGTGAACGTGGTCCGCTCTTCTCAAGATTTATAATTAATGCTAGAGGAATGCTCTGTTGTAGATATGTGCCCATATCCTGGCTGTCGGAATACAAGGACAGATCAGTTCCCTCAATTTTCCATTCAATAGTAGGGACTACTTCAGTGGGTGAAAATAGTTGAAAATCTCCACAAATCATCACCCAGTAATATTTTAACAGGGTCTGCGCTCTCACAGTATGATGTATAACCCAATATTATCAAATATTAGAAAATAAAGCAACCCTTGTTTAACCATCTTGCCATGGTGAAGCTTCAGGTACTGAGCAATATCCCAATGGGTATCACAAAGGCCTGGCAAGAATTTTTAATTCCGCTTATGGAATTGGAAGAATTTGGCGACCCATTGTTACTCTTTTAACATGGAGTTCTGGCCAAATTCCGCCAACCGATGTGTGGCGGAATTTGTTTCCCATTCGAGCAACGCACTGACATTGGGAACAACGTAAGGCTCCAGCAAGCAAGCTGGCAAAAGTGAGCATGATTTGGTGCCCCCAGCGTGATCTTCGGTCACTAGGGAGCCTTCCGCCGCGATTTTCTAACATGAACGGTCGTGGTCAGTGGGCTGCTGCTCGATTAGATATTCTACTCGAACGGCAGCCAAATCAACTTGAATAGCAGCTTTTTCTCTTGCATATTGTGTGTTGCCGTTCGTGCTGATTTGTCAGGGCGTAACGAGATGAAACTAAGCAATCTCAGCTCACCACTGATATTACACTATTAAGGCAATGTTTGACAGTCTGAACTCTGTGTCCCCAAAGAAACAAGTATACTGTTGATTCCCTAGCAGGCAAGCAATGAAAAGTGACAGAATTCCAGCAATCAAAGTGACCTTTGCTCCTCTTGATGGTATTGTAGTTGATGAACTTTTCATGTTATGTTTCATGTATAACCCACTTTGTATGACTAAATATCTATTCAACATATTAACAGTAATGTGAGCCGTATAAATTATTCCAGTTTGTGCAATACCCAATGAGAACCAACATGAGGTCATTCTTATAACAAGATAAGAACTTTAAGTAAATGATTCTTCGGAATCATTTGTTTATAATTGCCTGTGCCCAGACTCCTCAAGGCAAACAAAGTTGCTCTATTGGTATAGAATATAATACATTCAATGTTAAGTGTTGGTTTGAATAAAATAGAATTAGCCCACCATGATTATAATGATGTGCTATGTGGCAAGATACACAACAATACAGGTAATCTTTCTCAGAGGCTGGTTTTGGGCAACAGTTTGTAACTTACTGCCACGAGTCCCACCCTTCATGCAATAAAAATGTCATGGTAGCTACCAACTAGCACTAAAGCAGTACTACTCCAAGACTAAAAAGTGAACGGAAAACAACACTGAAATTCTAAGGTCAAAACAATACAAAAGAAATAGGACTATTTATTTGCCCAGTTCGGGAGAGTGTACCTAGGACCTAAATTTTTGAGTCACGCTGACACTCACCTTCTATTTGCAAGTGAGGGTCAGAGTAGATAGGGCTCTGTCAGATTTCTTTTCAATTCATAGAGGTATGAGGTAGGGCTGCCCACTGTAGCTGCTGCACTTTGCAATTGAGCAGCTAGAGGAGTTGGTCAGGATAGATCCTCTCCTAAGGGGCTTTGAGCAGACAACAGAGGTCACAGACAGAGTGTCACTATATGTTGATGATCTACTACTATATCTTCAGGTACCCATGTGGTCTGGACCAGAAGCTCTACACATACTTGGAATACTTGGGAAGTACTCTGGCTTATAACCAAATCTTACCAAACAAGTGGTTTACCCGCTCGATCCAATGTCATTGATTCCTCAATGGGTGGTTGAGCTGAGAGTGGTGGACAAGGGATTCCAATATTTGGCAGTTTATATTACAAAAACACAGAGTGAGCGTGAGAGTGTTATCTGTCACCACAGATGGCCACCAGACTGCACAGTGACCTGGCATTCTAGGACACTCTCCCCTTGTCCTTTTTTGGAGTAGCAGTCATTTTTAGGATGCCGCACCTGCTGTATATACTTTGGGATTACCTGTATACTATTCCACAAGAGTTTTTGCTCACCTCAATGCCATGATACGATTATTTCTGTGGGTGCAGGCTACTCTGTGGATATATAGGACTAAATGTTGCAAATCCTAGTACGACTGAGGGATTGGTGTATCGGACGTTGTTATGTAATATTGGGCTACACACTTGATTACCATCAATGAATGGCTTTATTAGCTAAACACAGACCCTGTTTTTGCCACTGAAAAGTGGATGTTGGGCACTACATTTCTTTTATGAGGGGAAGACAGAGCAACAGCTTCTGCCATCCACACAGTTATCGCATTATTGGGGGCTGTGGGGGTCTTCAAAAGTGTTTGGGTGGCACAGATGTCTCACCAAAGAAACCCCCTTGTGAATGGGAGCCCTTCTGCAGGAATTTAGCAACCTTGAGGGACTCCAAGGGTGGGAAAATATCAGTATATCAAAGTTTGGCGATATCATGTCAGGTACACTCGTGTTCCTTTGATGACCTATAAAAGAACTATGATATGCATAAACATCATTTTTACAACTTAGGCATGCATTACACCCAAATACTAAAATGTGATGGAACTTCGTGACCACAACCTCTGAAAGTTCACCCCCTAATTGGGGATATGAGAACCAAATACATTTTGAATCATTATCGTTTCTTGAGACATCATACCCCGAATACAACTGATGAACTCAGGAAGGCATGGAACAGGGAAGTGGACGGCTCTCTGAAGAGAAGTGGCAGGCGGCACAAACAGCACCTAGAGAGGTCGTTGCAGCTACACAATGTAGACTAATTCAACTGAAGTATCTCCAGTGCACATATTTCACAAGGGACAAACTACTGAGGCAAACCTTGATTGACTCCCGCCAATTGCTTAAGATGTGGGAATTCTCAAGTGGACCTTTTGCATACTACACTCACGTGTCCCGAGCAAAGGATTACCCACAACAGCTCAATCTGGACATATCCTTAGATCTGGATGCTAACAGATAAAAGGGGCCTTGGTCAATCTGGGTCTCAAAACTGCATAATGGAAAGTCTGGAAAAGTGTAGAAACACTGACGTTTGAAAGCTGGGCACATTCAAAAGACTCTTGTATGACTTTAAAGATACTGATTAGTAATTCCAGAGAAAGCCCACATAAACATGTCAAACTGTGGGAAGGATGGATGGAGTAAGGAGGCATCACGGGAGAGCCATTACTTGATGATGTTACTCTAAGTGAGTTGTATAGGGACAAACTCTGGGTAACTATATTAGACATGGGTGTCCCAGAGTATCTTTGCCACCAGTTAAAAGGCTTACATGAGGGCAACTTTGCTCGAATTAGATTTGGTAAAAATGGCGAACTCTCATCTCCCCTGCCTGGCGAGAGAGGGGTCCGGCAAGGCTGTGTCCTGGCCCCAACTCTCTTCTGCCTTTTTATTAATGGCCTAATAGAATCATTGAATGCGGGGGTAAACATCGGTGCTCCCAGTTTAGCGAAACGCACTATACCTGCCCTCATGTTTGCAGATGATACCCTTCTGCTTGCCAAATCCCCTATGGGAATCCAGAGAACCCTGGACAATTTTAGCACCTTCTGCAAACAACGGGGACTAGAAATTAACCTACAAAAAACAAAGTACATGGCTTTTAACGTAGGTAACACCACTCGCCCAAACCCTTCTCTGGATGGAAGTCCCCTAGAGAGGGTATCAATATTTGAGTACCTGGGAATCACATTGACAGAGAGAATGGATTGGGGAGCCCAAATAAGTAAAATAGGCTTAAAATGATCCCAGACTACGGGGGGTATTTTAAAACTATATAGGACATGCTCTGAAAAACTGTTTAGTCCTGCGGTGGAAATTTACAAGGTCCAGGCTAGGACGGCTGCTCTCTATGGAGCCGAACTATGGGGGCATTGTCCATCTGGCCAGTTAGCCCGCATTGAGAATTTATTCGCTAGACAACTTATGGGATTGCCACCCAGTACACCATTAATACCCCTACGTATGGATCTAGGGATCAGACCCATCGAGGAAGAAGCTGCTCTTAGACCTTTATTATACTGGCGGCGCCTGTGGTGCACCTCTGAATTAGCCTCTTATAGAGAAGAACTGATCGATGTCTTGGGGTTGCGAGGTGCAGGGTAGCTGCCTTGGCTGTTATATGTCAAGAAAACATGTGAGGACTTGGGCAGGGGCAGTTTGTGGCACAATGCAGAAGAAATCTCCCAAATAACTTCCAGAAAAGCTTTGGTTGAGAGTTATAGAGACCATAAACTCTCCCAGCTTGAGATGAGACCCTTAGTGGGGAGACTGACGGTTGAGTTTCTGGAAGTAAAAACCACATATATCTTAGAACCAGTGTTGGACGACATACAGCCGCTCCTGGCTAAGAAGCTTTATCTGCAATTTAGGCATGGAGTCCTTCCGCTGCGTTCATTCACAAAAAAGTGGGAGGGCCACACAAACGCAGAGTGCCCTGCGTGCCTTAACGTAGATGAGACTGATCTCCATGTGATATTTTTCTGCCAGGGATACAGGAAGGCCAGGTCGCGATGGCTACTACAACTTTGCAGGAACTTGGGGTCGAGACATTGTCGTAGCGTGTATAGGATTTTAAAATCTGACACACGCATGCCCATTGTTTTTTCAATTTCACGCTTTTTATTTACCATGTGGTGCACGCGCAGAGCTATCTTGAATAAGTCTTTAAATATGAATGACAATTGTCTATGATATGTTTTAACAGATGTCCTTTGCACAAATTGTATTTAGTTGGTTGTTGTGGAGATAATTGAACTATTTTTAATGACTATTACGCCTGTCTCTGAATGTGCATAGACCATTCCTCCCGAATGTTTGTGGTTTTATTTATGCACTGTGTTGATAACTGGAGGCAAATATGCCGGCTGTGTAAATCTTTTCTTATTTTGCTTTTTTTAGTCACTATTTTTATGTGTAGCGTAATTTTTAAACTTGTAATACAAAATGGAGCAAATAATTACTTGGAACTAGCCTCTAAAAGCACATGCACTTTATGTCCTGTTCCATAAGATGGCTGATGCCTGGGAAAGTTCTCCCAGTGCGTGGAATGTAAATCCTTTTGTCTTGCTTTTTATCTATTGTATTTTACCCAATTTTTAATTATTACTTAAAAATTGTGCTTTTATGGCCAATTGTGCCGAAATAAAGTTTTATGAACTGGAACTGGTATAGAATCATAAAGCGACTTTGTACGAGATACTGCTAAATGTCCTCTCTAACTCATATCGGTTTATTTACCTTACTTAATGGCTCCCTGCAGAATGCTGTTTCGCAGGCACCGCAAATGTGTTCTGTTATTTGGTTCAACATAAATAAAATAGTTTTATGAAAAAAAAGTACAAACTGTAATCAGGCAAGAGGAACAAAAGGTACAACCAACAAAACAGGAAATGGTAAATAAAGCTTACAATACCTTTACTAAATCTTTTGGCCAGCCAGTTCCTAAGACACTGCGACTTCCGTATCCAAGGGTGTTGCCTCCATACTCTGCAACCTTCCTACTGTTTGTGTTTGGACCGGCGTATATCACCAACTTAAAGAAAAAAGAAGAGTATGCTCCTAGAACTACAGAAAAGCATGCATTGGAAAGGTGTTACAGCTGTTTCATTACCTGTGTATAAAATACACAGTAAATTGTCATTAATGCACTTATGTAAATAAAGTATTTATATTTACTCACCTGACAAGTTTTGTTTTCCAGTATTGGTGTCGCTCATAGATTCACTGGTTTTTTTTTGTTCAATGTCCGGATCTCTGCTTATAATAGTGATACTGAACGCTTCACAGGGTACATTAATACCGGTCTTATGTAGCCCATCTACATCTATTCAGGTTGTTCAACACCCAGGCAATCAAGGAGGGATAACCATAGTTCCACCACAAAGAAGTCATTTTGGATTATTTTTTAGCCGGTTAGTGCAGCTAAAAATCCACTACTGTAAGAAAAGGGATGTGTACGAACCATGCATTCTAGAGAAGTGCGCTCACAAGTAAGTATTTCTTCTCAAGCAACACATTATCCATAGATGCACATGTTTTTGGAATAGATCAAAAAGAGTATTATCCTATGTTTTCCAGGATGAGAGAGCTAAGACCTTCCTCATTTGAACTAGTTACTAAATATTATTGACCTGCGCATAAAAGCATGCACGTGGGTCCAAGGCGTAATGCCTTGTAAGCATCTCACTTTTCCTAAATGTGTCTGCTCTATAGATATGTGGCAGATATGCCCTCTTCTTGAGTAGTTTGTGACTCACCAAAGCCTTTTAAAACTAGCCAAACCATTAGGTGTGTGTATATATATATATATATATATATATATATATATATATATATATATATATATATATATATATATATATATATTCCAATCAAACCCGCTCTTCTTCACTCTTCCAAGCAGGCAACGGCAACACGGGATTTGGGAGAAGTGTTTAATTAGGCAACAACAGTCATAGGATGACGCGTTTCGGTGGACACAGCCACCTTGATCACATAGCGCGGCCGCCATTACTAAAGCCTTAAATACCACTTGTGAATGACTGACAGGTAGTGCCCATAGAAAACATACTAATGCATGCATTCATGGAAAATATAAATATAAAAATGTGACAACGCCAATATTTCATTATAAAATTCAAAGCATGAAACATACGGCATATTAGATCATTACTAATGCAACATAGAAATCGAACATTTAAAATTAAACAAACTAGTGCTAATCAAAGTAAAGCAACACACTGTGTGACACTGTGCAAGACCCAAGGCAGGATGTAAATGATAAGCTGCAATGTTGCCTTGTTATTCAGACAAATAACCTGCCTGGATCGAACATAAAAATTAATTGATTAGTACACTCTTGGTGTGGTGTGGCCCCTGCTGAAAGGTCTCGTACAGGTTAGGGACGGGGAACAATGCGCATTAATACCAACTAATGTCATAGCAAATATAGATGCAGTCTAAATATTACTGCACTTCGCAAGGTGAGCCAAAAGAGTAAGATAAACCCACATGGCTGAAAATATATAGTGCAAATGTAGATCCCAAGTGGGCATATACTAGACTGCAAATTAAGGCGACATGTGCTGCCTTAATCAAGAAAAGAATGGATTTTTGGACAAGTGTCCCTGACGGCCCTCCACAATCAAGACATACAAGAGATAGTCCTCTGGCTAAGCCACACACACACAGTAGCAAAGAGTTACCTGTGTGTTACCAACAGTCGTAAATTAAATGCACAAAATTGTGAAGTGAGTGTTCGACAAATAGAGTGACACTAACCCACCCAAGAGAAAAAACTTAAAAAGAAAAACTTTTAAAGGCCAGCAGAGTATTCTGCTTGCAGCTAGAAGCGCTAGAACTGGGCTGAAGGAGCGTGAGGTGCGTGCCCGATGTTACTTAAAAATGGGAATGTTGGGGGCGTGGCTTAGCCGGCTGCAAGATGGCCGCACTTTAGTGGGCTCTGCCGGCCAAGCCTAACATCCGCCACGATCCTGCAGACTACCACATCGCATTCGCCTGGCGCCATGCAATCCGGACTCACCCTGCCCTGGGGCACCGCCTGATGTAACTTCTGGACCCCTACGTAGCTGCGGAGCCGTGTTCTGCCGCCCGGCCTTCACCTCGAGACCAGGCCCTGCCGCTAGTGCGGCCCGGCCTTCCTGCTTCTTTGCTACTGTGGCCCCTCGCGCCTGGAGGGCTGGCCTGAGGTCTGTCTCCAACCTCGGATCGTCGGAGCCGGTGAGTGCTACTGCCGTGGGGGCACCCTGCGGCGGGATTGGGGGCGCGCGAGCCGCATCGTCCGGCCCGGGCCTTCCTACAGCGCGGGCGCCATTTTCCCAGCTGTTGGTGCCCGCCGCGACGGCCCACAGTTCCCGTCGGACGACGGGGGCGGCGCACCTCCCGCGACTCCCCGCTGCTTGCTGTCCTCCGCCGGCGAGGCCCCCGGCTCCCCCCAACGCTCCGCCGCGGCTGTTTGGTGCTGCTCTGCCGCTCGCTGGCTCCAGCCTCCCGGCTGCCTGCTCCTCTTCCTCGTCTTGCGGCCAGCCTTCGTGGCCGCTACTCTTCCTGGTGCCTGGCCTCTCGTCCCTCCACGGCTGCAGCTGACTCACTGTCTGCTTGTGCCAGGTGCCCTGCGGGCGTCGTGACACTCCCGCTGTGCCCTGCACCAACTGGAGCGCTTTCCTCTGTGGGCCCCTCGGCCCTCGGATCAGGCCTTGGCGGCCTGCTGTACACCACGCTTCCGAGGCCGCCCTCTGGTGTACGCCTGCTGCTCGACACTCACCGCCCAGGGTAGGCGCTGTCGCTGCGGGGGTTCTGCGGCGGGATTGGGGGTGTGCACGCCATACCGCGGGGCCTCGTTTTCCGCCACCGCGGCTGGGATATCTTTGCAGCGCCCTCGCCCGCTGGCCCCGCTGCACTGGCCTCACGCCGGAGGCTGCATGCCCCCCGTGTCTCCCCGCTGCTGCCGCCCCCGCGGTTGCGCTCTCCTCGGGGCCGCCTACGCCTGGTCGAACATTTCCGAGGCCACTTCACACTGGGCAGCACCTGACTTCACGAACTCTCCGCTCTTCTTCACCAGCCCAGCGACGCTAACGCGCCGCCCTCCTCGATACCCTCTGCTGGGACCCTTGGACCTGTTGGGCACCCGATGTAATACGCCACTGTGAGGGGCGCGGATTGCGGCTTCTCTTCGGCACCCCGCATCTGGCCTGGCTGTCACCCGCCCACTGAGGGCCTGCACCGCTGCCCCCTCGTCCGGCCCACCTGACCTCTTCTTCACTCACCTGGGCCGTTTCCTCTACACCCGGGGGCGCTGCCATCTTGCCTCCCAGCTGCGACCTCCTTTTACCACTTGGCCGCCCTCCCGACCCACCTCCGCCCGGTCATGGGGAAGACTCACCCCAAACAGCCAAAGATAGCCTTTGACCAGCGCCGGCAGACTCGCCAGGATGGCACTGTCGCTGATGGGGGTGACCCTGCTGCCCCCACGGAGATGGCCTCCACGCGAGAGGACGACCTTAAGTCCATTATGCTGGACGTCAAATCCGCTGTTTCGGGTATTGCGGCCCAGCTTGAACAGTTGTCGTCTCGTCTGGACACAGTTAAGTCCCGTGTGGACTCACATGACGCTCACCTGCTACAGGTCGAATCGAGGGTCTCTGATGCTGAAGATGCCGCCACCCAGGATCGTCAAATGTTTCTCCAAATGGACAAGATACTGGAGCTGATACACCACCAGATACTTAGGTATCTGGTTGAGCAGGGACGTGGACGAACTCTGGAGGGCTAACTTTGGCCATGCTGTGAACTGGTTTGAGTGCAAGATTCCCCTCTGGAGCAGGCTGCCTTTGTCTTTGGCCGGTCGAATAGCAATCGCCAAGATGGTTGTGCTCCCGAAATTTTTATATCTGTTCGTAAACATTCCCATCCCCCTCACTGCCCACTTTTTCGCAAAGTTTCGCAAAGCTCATTTCTCTGGTCTGGGCCGGTCGACAGCCTAGGATTCCGTATAACATTCTCACTCTTCCGATGTCGCACGGCGGTCTTGGCGCCCCAGATTTTAAACTTTATGCCCTTAGTGCTCAGGCCAGTTTTCTTCATTTTTGGCTCCATCCCACTCCTTTTCAGCCACATGTCGCGGTGGAGGCCGACCTTGCTGCCCCGTGGCCGCTCACGACTGCCCTGTTCGCTCCAGCGAAACTCCCATGCACTGAAATTGATACGGTAGAGACCCTGCGCTGGGCCTGGGAGGGGCTCCGTAGATTCTCCGGTGCTTGTATGCTTTCTGCGAATACGATGCCAATCGCTCATCATCCGGCTTTTCCTCCTCTCCAGACTTCTGGGGTGGCTAAACACACTACTCGCTTAGGGCTGTCTACAGTGGCGGATCTCTACCCTGGTAACACATTCTTCTCTCTCGCTGCTGACTCCGACCCCATGGACACCCTACTTTACTATCAACTCAGGGCTGTCTGCAGGGAGATTCACCCCTCGTTTCCCCAGCCCCCTCCCTCGATGGCCACTCTCGACTTCCTTTATTCGTCCCCTTCCCCTCGGAAGCTAGTGACTGAAATATATGCCTTTACACTGGTAGCTTCTTCCATTTCCACCGACCGGGCGCGTGTGGCGTGGGGTGAGGACCTGGGTGTGGAGATATCTCAGGCTGACTGGCTCTATTGTTGCAACCAGATTAAGCGTCTGTCCCCAAATTACCGTCTGCGCCTTATTCACTTTAAATATTTACATAGGCTATACCGGACCCCCGTCCAGCTGCACAAGATGGGACTTATCCCCAATGATAGATGCCTGCGCTGCTCTGCTCCTGACTTTTCCCACCTTGCCTGGCTGTGCCCCCAGTTCTCCGTTTACTGGCGTGAGGTCTGCGCCGCTATTTCTGAGATCACCTCGTCGCCGGTCCAGCCCGATCCTCCGCTTTGCCTCTTAGGCTTTGTTAAATATTGCCCAGATGCCTCCCGCCGCTTGATTCCCATGCTACTTGTCCTTGCGCGGCGCAGGGTTTCCATGTGCTGGGGCCGCAAGCCTGCACCCAAGGTCGCCCTTTGGCTTGAGGATGCATCGCGCTGCCAGACTCTCCTGTCCGAGTTCTGGGACCTCATGCCAGCCAGATCCCGTCCACTTGACATATGGGGCCCACTCGTGTCTTACCTCCTAAGTCGTAATTCCCAGCGCCCGGCGACCTCTCCAGCGCTCCCCGCCGGCGCTCCGCCGGTGAAGGTCAATGAGTAGCTTGCCCCCCGATCTCACTCCCCCCAGCTTGATCCATCTCTCTCCCTGTTTATGGTGCCTCCCACCGTGACTCGTCCCACTGTCCTGGTGCTCTTACGCTATTTCTTTTTTGTATTGATTTCCAGCGGTACGTGCTCAAGGTAAACCTCGCTGAAATATATTGTATTCATGTACACGGTGCCTTGATAAGGTGCAATCTTGTATTTGGCTATACAATTTTGTTCAATAAAGGTTTTTGAAAAAAGAAAAAAAAAAAAAAAAATGGGAATGTTGGGGAGTGGCCGGGCAAGATGGCCGAGCGGACGTAATCCGTCTCGGCTCCCGGTCCGCGCTTACGTCTCGGGACTTTACAGGCTGAAACACGACATCGCCACAGCCGCCACGAGCACCGATCAAGAGCTCTAAGGCTGGTGAATGTAGGGCTCCCAAGAAACTGCAGCAGGAGCCTCGTAGCAGCGCAAAACGGAGCCTCGGAGG
The DNA here is from genome assembly GCA_963921515.1 of Calotriton arnoldi. Taxonomy (NCBI): domain Eukaryota; kingdom Metazoa; phylum Chordata; class Amphibia; order Caudata; family Salamandridae; genus Calotriton; species Calotriton arnoldi. The sequence goes on from CAWUFW010000406.1 coordinate 1,756,608, forward strand.
TGCGACTGGGGAACCTCTCAAAATGGCGTCCGCCGCTCACTACACCGAGGAGGAGCCTGCCTGACACGGAGACGACCGCAGTGATGGAGCGGCTTGGGGGCTCCGCTTCCCGCAAAGACTACAACACGTGGTGAACGCCAATGCCACCCCTGCTGAACCGGAGAAATACGGGGGAAATTCTCAGTGGTGTCCGGTGCTGACGCCGAGCACGACACCGCGGCTGCCATCAGTTGCGTGGGGGGCCCAATATAATCGAAGAGAAGGAGTGCACCGCAAGCGAAGAGACTCAGGCTTACATTACCCACCCTGGGCGAGACGAAATAGGGGGTCAGCCGACTCCCGGGCGCCATATCACCCGTGCCTGACTCCAAAATGGCGGCTTAACCGCGAGCGTACAGTGATAAAGCCACATAGTGCTCGCAGACACCCTCTGCATCCCCGCGGTGGTGGAGTGACGCACCGAAGGTGTTGAGGTGCGCGACAGGGCTCGGGCGCTCTGGGGAGCCACAATAATTACGGGCTGCAGCGCGCCACCGAGCGACACCACGAGCTGCAAGCCGGGAAGAGATGAGTCTGGACTGCGAGAGAAGCCTGGGTGCAGCACTATCTTCCCCAGATAAACCAGTAGGTTAGAGGAAGTCGACTGCACAGCGGGACCCTGACCAGTGCAGACCCTCCATGTCATAGTAGGAGCACAGAGAGGAAATTGGCTTTGGCGGGAGGAAGAGACAGGCTGCAGCCCAGCATTGCGGGACTCCTGCTGATGGGAGGTTGAGGGGAAAGCCCAACAAGCTGACACCCACGCCTCGGCGTGTACTATAGGGGACTGGCGCATACATGGTGAGAGTTCAGTGGCCTGCGGGAAGAGAAGGAAGGAGCGGGGCCCCGCGGGTGACCCCCAGCGACCCATGGCGTTAGCCGCCTGCAGAGACCGGAGAGGGCGGCGGAGGCCCTTCCGTAAGGTGGCAGCGGAGAGATCACTGGGCTCGCCTCTATGCCGCCCAAGAAGACGCTGACTAAAGCCACGACTAAAGTATCCAATTTCTTCCCTCCAGTGGACAAGCAATTGTCTTTAGAACGCGACGATAATACAGACACCATGACCCTCACAAAAGACGATCTCAAGTCCTCCTAGCGAGATTTCAAAACGGAACTTCGCAAGGAGCTCGGCCAGGACATCAAGGCCTCTATGGATCAACTGAAGACTGATCTCAATGAACGATTGGCCGCCCTCCAACAGGACGTGGACTCCGTGGGAGTCAGAGTGGTAGAGTTAGAGACGCAGACTCAGGACGTCGACAACCGAACCTCCGAAATGCAGGACACAATGCATGCCCTTCAAGACCAACTCGTCCTTACCCAACTGAAAACAGAGGACCTGGAGAATAGGGCTCGAAGAGACAACCTACGGATCCGGGACCTGGAGGAGGGGGCGGAAGGCCATGACCTTGAAGCTTTTCTCGAAGGCCTCTTTGCGGAGATCCTGAGCCCCCAAACACTTAAGATCAAGTTGGAACGGGCCCATCGAGTTGGAGGACCATCAACGGGAGGACAGAGGCGCACAAGAGACATACTGGCGAAATTTCACTCCTATAAGGTGAAAGAAGCAGTCCTGCTGGCAGCCAGGAAGCATAATGCGATCTCCTTCCAGGGTCATACAAGCAGCATCTACCAAGACCTGGCGCCCGCAACATTGGCAAGGAGGCAACAATTTCGGCCCATTACCTCTAAACTACGAGAGGACAAAGTTAAATACCGATGGACATACCCGTTTGGCCTCAGCTTCGAGTACAAAAACAAGCAACGCCACATTACAGAACTGAAGGAAGGTTTGGACCTACTAGGTCTCCCTGTAAGCGATCTTGAGCCCTCCCAAAGCAAAGTGCAAGGAACAAAGCGGTCTGGTCTATCGCAGTCACAATGGTCCACAAGCTCCAGGGGGAATCATAAGTGATGCTGAAAACAAGTAACTATAAGATGTGAATTTACAGGGTCTGCGGAGTGTTGCCCCTCCTTTCATCGGACATTAATGTTCAAATTGGAGGCTGTGACATTTTGAAAGCATGATGACCGATTCAGGGTTGCGGTTCGAATAGAGTTGCTCGACTTCAAAGAGCCGTTACACAAGGCGAAATTAGATTCTTTTGATATCCCGGGACGGGCGCGGATGGGGACACTGGTCACGCCATCCGCCAACACGTCTGGACGGATGGTTACATCTACGATCAGGGACTCATCGTCGATCAGACACATGTTATTGCTGGTAAAGTTGGGGATTGGGTTTTTTCTTTTGTTTTTTCATTTTGGGGGAGGTTAAGGAAGTGGTGGCGGCTATGCGCAGATAGGCAACACACCGGCCTCTTGGTCAGAGAACAACCAACTAGACAGGCTTACCTGGGGGACCTACACGTGTTTACTCCTGAGCCAACTAACAGTGTATTCCGCAAGAGGGATGGGAGAAGGGAGGTGGAGGTAGCTAAGGGACAATGGTAATTTCTATAGGATCTTGGAACGTCAAAGGATTAAATTCACCACAAAAGAGACAAAAAATCTGGAAATATCTCACTGACCATCACTTTGACATAGTGGCGCTCCCGGAGAGACACCTCCGGAGGGCTGAAGAATCGAGGCTCAAACACAAACAATACCCCCTCATTTACAAATCCTCAGCTCTCAGTAAGCACCAAGGAGTTGCGCTCCTATTCCATGCCTCGACAAAGTTTCAACGGCTAGATATCTACTCAGATAAGGAGGGCAGGATGGTTATGGTTAAGGGAACACTGAAGGGCAAACTTAGTACCTTTATCACAGCTTACGCACCCAACACTGGCCAAACGGGCTTTTTAGATACCCTATTAGACAAGATAGATGATTTTGCGGAAGGGCCAACGATCCTCATGGGAGATTTTAACCTCACCTGGCAGGCGGGCCTTGATAGCACACATCCACAACGAGCCGACTATAGCTCATTCACCGCAGACATTAAACAGAGAATTCATGACGCTGGACTTCGCGACGCCTGGCGCACTATGTACCCTCAATCTAGGGACTATACGTTCTACTCCCACGTACACCACACCTATTCCAGATTGGACTATATCTTTCTCAGTCAAAATCTGATGGGCACCCTCAAGGAGGCTAAGATTTTCCCCCTCTCCCTTTCAGATCACTGCCCCGTTTCGATTTGCTTGCAGTGGGGAGCGGCATCGGTGACCACTCCTAAATGGTACTTCCCGATTTCCCTCACACGAGACAGGGTGCTCCGCACCGAACTACGAGAAGCGATCACAGACTTTTTTACATTAAATAGAGCTGAGGACACCTCCGTTGGCAACACATGGGACGCTTTTAAAGCGGTCATAAGGGGAAAATGCATAGAGCTGAACTCCACATTAAATCGGCAACGTGCTAAAGAGAGGGAGAGTCTAGAGACAGAACTAGAATTGGCAGAGAAGACACATAAATCACACCCTACTAGGACTTCCTTACGCACCCTTACTGCACTACGAGGTAAACTAAAGGCTATCTATAACACCAGGGCAGAACTCACGCTTTTGAAGCTGCGTCACATTTCATACACCCAGGGGAATAAAATAGGCAAGCACTTAGCTAGACAACTGAAAGAGAAACGCGAAAGGGAATACATTGGAGGGATACGAGATAGGAATAACGAGCTCATACAGACAGATAAAGACAAAGCAGATATTTTTGGATCCTTCTACAGAACCCTTTACACCTGTGAACCCAGAGATGCTGAACTGCAGGATAACTACCTCCAGGCCTGGAGATTCCCCCTGGTAGCACAATGTACGAATGACAGACTCACAGCCCCTATAACGGCAGAGGAAGTGACTGCAGCCATCACTGCCCTTAAAATACACAAGTCCCCCGGGCCTGATGGCCCATTTTTATAAAACCTTTGCACCTGACCTCATTCCGCACCTCAAGGGCCTTTTTAATCACATGGCGGAGGCCGGAGAGGTGACCCCCTCAATGGCCGAGGGAGTTGTGACAGTCATCCCTAAACCCGGGAAAAATATGCAGCAATGTGCTTCCTATCGCCCCATAGCGCTTTTAAATTTAGACGCAAAACTTTACTCTGCTGTTTTGGCGGCCCGGATGAATGATTTGATGCCAGATCTAATCCACCCTGATCAATCCGGCTTCATCAAAGGACGCCAGACACACGACAATATCAGACGCACAATACATCTCATTGAAAAAGTAACTAAGCGCAAGATCCCAGCGGTGCTGGTTGGTTTGGATGCCGAGAAAGCCTTTGATCGGGTGGATTGGACTTTTCTTTTTCTCAAGCTGAAACGTTTTGGGTTCGCGGATAAATTTATTCAGATGATTAAAGCTAACTTCACACAACCCCGCTCCAGGGTGCAGTTCATTGGAGTACTCTCGGCCCCTTTTACCCTTACGAGAGGCACCAGACAAGGGTGCCCATTATCACCCTTACTATTCGCCCTTAGTATTGAACCACTGGCAATGACTATTCGAGAGAGACAGACGATTAAAGGGATACCTTTCGGGGGGGATGATCACAAAATCTCTCTTTTTGCAGATGACGTGCTATTGTCCCTTGCAGAACCCTCAATTTCGCTTCCTGCCCTGCAAGTTGAGCTGGCCAAATTTGAGGCAGTAGCAGGTTTTAAGATAAACCTCGATAAATCATTTATACTTAATCTCACGGCCTCAGATGAAGAGGCCAACGATCTACAGTCTCACTCCCCGCTACAATGGACTGACCGCTCGCTTCAATACCTGGGGATCCAATTGACACCACGGGTGGAAGGGCTTTATAAGGCTAATTTCCCGCCTGCTCTTCTACAGCTTCAGAACGATCTTAAACGTTGGAAACCCCCGTTTATTTCATGGCTCGGCCGAATACACGCGATCAAGATGACGGTTCTGCCCAAACTACTCTATCTTTTTCAGGCGCTACCTATTGAGTTAGATACGACATTCTTACCTAAAATTCGATCTTTATTTACCCGATTTATATGGCAAGGGGGGAGGGCAAGACTAGCGTTCTCACTACTGAGACGTCCCAGGACGGAGGGTGGGGTGGGGCTACCTGACCTCGGCTTGTATTACAAAGCCGCTCAGTTACGAGTGGTAGCGGAGTGGTTCAAGAGGGAGTCAGAGAAGCACTGGCTCCATATGGATAGGGCCATTGCAGGGAGGACAATTTGGGTTCTAATATGGAAGCCACAGAAGGAGAGACCAGCGAATGCCTATATTAGCACCTCCACTCGCACCACTTTGAAAGTATGGGACTCGGTGGCGGGAACTGACCAGTGGACCACTTTCCCCTCCCCCTACACGCCAATACATTTTAACCCGGCCTATCCACCGGCCATACAGGAAGGCCCCTTTGATGCCTGGAGAGAAGGGGTTGCCTTACATTAGAGCATTTATTTCATAATTATGATATTCTCACCTTTGACAGTTGTAAAAGAGATTTCCACCTAAATCAGGACGAGCACTTCCACTACCTCCAGCTCCGACACTGGGCTCTCACACCTCACGTTCACTTAGCAGCTACATGGGTAAAAACGGGCTTTGAAAAATTTGAGAGGACGGTGGGCTCCATGAAAGGGGTGATTTCTTTCCTATACAACTATCTGCTCTCCTCCACACCCTCAGCACGTCCGAGATATAGGTCTATGTGGGAGGGGGCCACACAAAGAGACATACAAGATAAGGAATGGGCTGCGCTATGGTCCGACATCACGAAATTTAATCACTCTCTGTAATTAAGGGAAGCGCACTTAAAAACCTTGATGATTGGTACTTATATCCGGCCAAACTTAAGGGGATGTGGGATGCTAGGGGATTTCCAACACATCTGGTGGGATTGCCCCACCATAAGACCATTCTGGGAGGAAATCCTAGCACACATTAAGACCATGCTGGGCTATCCCATACCGACTACTATGGAGGGGGTTCTCCTAGGCATCCGGGACCCTTCGCTTAAACACCAAACTGAAGCCGATAAAGCCATCATGTGGACATGCATAGGAGCTGCGAAAGTGACAATTGCAGCCGCATTGAAGAAAACGTCAGCTCCCACTCTCTCACAATGGCACTCGCGACTCTGGAAACTACTCAGTCTTGAGAGAATGGCGGATAACTTCCGCGATGATTATAAGAGCTTTGAACACAAATGGGGACCACTGGTTGTTTTTCTTACACGGGGCTTACCACTCGCAGTATGTCCACCTTCACTTAGGGGTATGCACCTCTTCCAATTTTAAATATCCAGCACATGGACAGACGGTGCAATACCTTCTATAGTTAGAGCTGCCGCCACTTCCTTGGTGTTGGGAGGGGTTGGTTTTTATTTTCTCTTTCTGTATTGTGGGGTTTTTCTTTCTCTTTTTCTTATCATTGTGTTTTTATAGAGGGTCCTTCCCGGTTGGAAGGGTAACGCAAAAATCCTGTCGCAAAAGAAAGACGGGTTGTTGTTTCGTAGTTTTGCAAAGGGGATATCCTAGGCCTGTACATTGTCGGAAGCTGTACTTGATATTATAGAATTTTCATAAAGGAAGGCTTGGGTATGACTGAATAAGCCAGTTCAACCCTACTACTTTTCATGTTGCACTGCTATGTGCTTTTGATTTTGAAATTCCTTTTGCTGTACTGTATGCAGTGTATGACTAACGGAAATGCCAATAAATATGTTTGACAAAAAAAAAATGGGAATGTTATAAATGGATATACAATTCCTCGTCCAAGTTCAGACCGTTGGGGATCTTGCTATTGAGCAAAATAATGTAGCAGGACTCGAGTCTGCGCAATTTAAGTTCCCTGTTGCCACCCCTTTAGTGACTGGGAACTGAATCTATCACAAAATACACCAGATCTCCACTGTTGCCCCCATGTATGTCATTGATATGTCGTGCGACAGGGTATGTCTTCTCATCCTTAGCAATAGCTCTTAAATGTTGAAGGATTCTTATGCGGACCATATGTTTAGTACTGCCCACATAGCGTTTGGGTCAAGAACATTGGAGCACATACACCACAAAGTCACTACTGCAGTTGAATGATTGATTTTCAAAGTGGTGTTACTAACAGGACTATAAACCTCACTGGTGTTTTGGCCGATGGTACATGCCTTGCATTTATGAAATTTATGGAAACCTGGGGGCGATACCAACCAAGACTCTCATTGGGCATTTCCAGACTACTTGGACAAAATTCTCCCCTCATAGATTTAGCCCGCCTGAAAGATAACAGTGGATGTTTGGGCATAGAGAGTCCAATAATCGGATCACTGCGAATCAGATTCCAATGTGAGTGGAAGATGTTCCTCACTCTCTGGTGGTAAGTTATACCCCGTAATCATTCTCACAGGGCCCTCTGTATTGGATTTCGTCTTACTCTGTTTGAACAACAATGCCTCTCTAGGAATAGAGTCAACTTTGGCCTTTGAGTTTTTCAACACCTCAGGGCTGTAACCCCGTGCAAGGAATCTGTGGTCTAGCTCAGCCTGAACTTCCCTCAAAGACCCGAGCCTCGCTGCAATTTCTTTTCATGCGCAGGTTTTCCGCATAAGGAATGCTCTGTCTCAATTTGAGAGGATGAAAACTCTGCGCATGAAGTATGGAATTGCCCGCGGTCTCCTTGCGGAATGTCCTGGTGTGGATACGATTATTGTGGACAAAGACCTTCAAATCTAGAAACTCGACCTCACTTGTGCTGATGTTACTGGTGAATACCAAATTGAGATCATTAACATTGAGCCGATCCACAAAGGCCCTAGCTGATTCTATGGGCCCTTTCCAAAGCACAAAGAGGTCATCGATATACCGTGACCAAAGGACAATGTTCTCAGTCCATTCTTCCGAGAATTCCGAGGTGAGCACCTTGCTCCTCCCACCAAGCCCATATGCAAGTTCGCATAGCTGGAGGCGAAGCAGGTGCCCATCGCAGTTCCCTGCATCTGTTTGTACAGATGTTTATCAAACAGAAAAAAATTGTTGTAATATATATATATGTGTGTACATGAGCCTCAAATAGATAGTTGAGCCTCTAAAATATTTTGCTGTGTTTGGATAATAGCTTAACATGCTTTGAAATCAACAAACGCAATGTCCTTTCCACTGTAGAGAACAAAATCAGAAAACAATGAGCAAGGACCCGGTCTAGTTGAGGTCGAAATCTAAAATGATTCTGGGCATGATAAACTGAATTGTATTCTGAGCAGCACTTATCCTTCTGACATAAAATGGTTTGAAGGAGGATTAAAATCTGAATCTCATCACTGTTTTGGTGGATGGTATGGCAACTCAGAAAGCCACTTCTCAGCAAAGACATTTCATGTCAAAAGCGTGCCTCAGTTGAAGTGGTAAGAACCCTTTTTATGGGGTTTTCTAGTTACTTTCCATAAAGGCAGCACTCTCAGGCACCAATTTTAAATGTAGGAGACGAGGAATGCCTTTGTTCTATTGGAGGGCTGGTCTGGTTTCTATAGGAGGAGGAAGAGGAAGGTCCTGACTGTATAGAGAGCTCTTTTCTAATGAAGTACTCCTCATCATCCCTAGCTTTCCAGGAGCCCTCGGAGAGACTTATGTAAGTCGCACTAGACATCAAACTACTGGAAAACATGGCATGGGGAGTGGAAGAACTACTGCAGGAAAAGTTGACATAGCCCAATCAATAGCATTTTTCCTTTAAGAACTCCTCCTGAAAACATTGTTGGGACTTTAAGACCTAAAGTGGTTAAGCACAGAAAGAAGAAGGAATGCTTGGGAGGTTGTTCAATCTTCCACTTCAGTTCTCCTGCTGGAGAGGATTTAATACAGGGTTGTATCCAGTCAGCCGCCACATGTCATTCCAACACATTTAGTCCTCATTTACTGTGGACAGTGTTTCGCTTGCTGCGGAGAACATTGCTACTTTAAAGCCTGGAAAAGCTGTGAGCAAAAAGTAATTACTGGAACCAAAGCAAACTCATGGCCAGTGACTGCTTGATTCCTAGTTAACTTTAAATACTAGAAATACTGAGTGGAGTTGTACCAGCTGTTTGCGGAGTCTAGGTCTGTGGTGGGCTCTGCCTCCTGCAGTAGAATATATAATATTAAGGTCTAGAAATATCCCCAAAATTAAGAAAAGGTTGGGAGGTTCTGTTCCAGAGGCCAAGAGGAAGAATCGCCATTAACTGGTGTGCCAAGAAAACTTCATGGTCTTGGTTATTTAGAGGCAAGCAACTAAAAACTTTCATCAAGAGCAGTAGGTCGTAGGTTTTTCCTAAAGAACTGCATTTCGCTTTACCTTTTCAAAAGTGTATCCTCAATGTACTAAAGAAGACCTGGTTTAACGTTAAGTCTATGCACATGCAGCTAGTTGCTGACATCATTGTTCTTTCTGCTTATGGCCTTTTAAACCCACAAGGAGGGTTTAGTCAAATACTGACTAAAGTGTATTGGTCTTCTAAGCAGCATTCCTACAGAAAACACAATGAACTCTGCAATTTTTTCCAACAGAGAGGACTGTATACTAAACGTCTGGATAACAATGTTCTTTTCTACAACTGCATATGGCCTCCTGGCTTATATTATTACATTTATTTTATATATTTAATCATTCTTTTAAAAGAAAATACAGTTACAACCAAAGCTATGCACTGTTGACTAAATCACTTTGGATCAGATGAATTTTAAACTGGCAGATGTTAATGACAAAGAAAGGTTATTTAAACACATCTGCCACAGTGGAAAGTGTATCCCTACCTGCCCACCCCTCCCTCCTCTCCCTAAAGTGCATTGAGGCTGCTTTGGTAGACGCTGCTGCAGGTTAAAAACTCTGACTGCAATTCCACCATATCAGGACAGCATGATGGAACTGCTGTAACAACATGAGGGTGGTGGAAATTAACATTACAAGTGCCACTGACATGCATGGAGTTTTGTTCCAACATATCAAGGACACAACAGGTGGTGGACATTGGAGTCTTATACAGAATGTGTGTCACTGAAAATGGCAGCAAACTACCAAGCTTCAATTGGGCAACCAGTCCATCAACATTTTTGAGTACATCTATACTGCCCATTTAACATTCCTAAAGCCGTAGAGAGATGAGGCTTAGCCACTGAAAAGACAGCCTTCAATCATCCTCTGACAGGGCAGGGAAACAGAGGGGGGAGGGGGGGCAGAAAAATAAGTTCCTTACCTGCAACAGTTATTCAACAGGATTGGTATCCTATTTAGATTCAGATGCTATATGAATATTCCCAAAAGTCAAGCTGAGATTCCTTCAGAAAAAACGTAAAAGGCAAAATATAACACCTTTAAATAGACTCCCGGCACAGAGGGAAGTTTTAACGTCATTTAAGTCTATTCCTACCTTTATTTACCCGCCCTGCAGGGGCACTTCCCTCTGGCACCTCCCTTCCTCAGATTTTGTAGCACAAATAAGTAAGCATGCAAGTGTTAGAGAGAAAACATGACTAGAGAGATCAGAAGGGTCGCATTTGAATCTATTTGACAGCAATACTGGGGAACCACCATCACAAGTAAGTAACTTGTTTTTCTCCAGCATTGTATTTTGAATAGATTAAAGTGCTATTTGAATAGAGTACCAAACAGTAAATACTTGGAAGGTGAAGTTTGGGCCAAATGTCAGCATTCTGGCAGTAAGAGTCACAGAAGATATGGAATGATCAATGGATAACCAACCCCCTTGCAGATGAGTGCTGACATTGCTGCCCTTTCTCTTGTTGAGTGGGCTAACACAGGACCTGAAAGCTATCTTAAGGTAAGTGAACTTGATGCATTCCACCTGGCAATTTTGGTTTTGACCATTGTTTGCCCTAGCTAGGGCTGGCTGAAGACCAGGGACAATTGTGGTGCAGTTTATATGTGTTTGGTTCTTTCTGTACAGCAGCTGAGTGCCATTTCACCTCCAGTGTATGCAGCAATTGCTCTGCCTTCAACTTGGGTGTCTTGAAAAACATTGGCAGCAATACTGTCTGGTTTAGGTGAAACTCCAATAACACTTTTGTGTGAATTCTGGTAATGTCCTGTTAGTGATTTATTAGGATGGAAAGTGATGTAAGGTTCCTCAGCTGACAGCACCTGAATCACATTCATCCTGCTGGCTAATAAGATAGTATGACCGTAGTCGGTGTAAGAAATCTAAGGTCACCAAAATGAGATAAAGTCCAAAGACTTTGGCCATGATGCAAGCAAGCACCATACTGAGATCCCATTTCTGTGCAGCCTCTTAAGTGAAGGAAACATCTGAAGTGACTAAGTCACTTAGAACTGGTATTGTAAACAGCGTGTCCAGAGTCAGTCTTTTTCCGCACTAGAATATTGCTGCCAAGTGTGCAAAAATTGGTGCATCCTAACTTGATTATATTTAATATATAGGGCAACAGTTCATGTGGCTCACTTAGTGCTGGGTGTATGTTTTTTTGTGAGAACCAGATGCAAAAGCTCTTTAATTTCCTACAATGTGTGCACCCGGGGACTGATCAAACCTTCCACGCTTTCCTGGGTTCAGTGTAAATGTCTGAATCTGAATTCTAGAAAAAAGGATCAGCACTCAGATGTCAACGAACACCAGACGGTTCTGGCGGAAGCAGTTCTTATCCCCTGCTCATCTGCTGGGTGGATAAGAGCGGGCAGTAATGATGCCCAGATAAACACAGCAATTTGTAATACCCTGCTCAGAAGCCAGTTGGTTGGGAGTTGGTAGAGAGGATATACAGATATACATAGCAGTTCATAATGCCACGTCTATTACGCCCAGTTCAGTGCCACTAGGATGATGCAGCAGCTACACTAGAATGCAGCAGCCGGTGCAACAGAGGGATTGAAGGAACATGAAAAGGTACTCTCCTCCTTTCCCAACCCCCGAGAACGTATCCCCTAATGATGCTGTATCCTAAAACCTGGAAGAGAGGAAAAATAATTTGAAATTTTCTTTCTCACAAAGAGATCAATCCTCTCACTCACATGAATCAAGACCCTATGAGGCTTAGGTTGTCCACTTTCATCATTGACCCCTGAGAAGGTACTTCACAGTAATGTCGATCTTCAGTTTTGATGCCCACATACATATTGTCTGTGCCTTTTTGGATAGGTTGCAGGAGTGGTTTCCATCCTTCTTCGGGAGACAGAAAATTGATGTTGTTCTCCATCAACATGTGACTGGAAAGCTTACAGAGTGTACTTGAAGACCCTCCGCTAGAGAGCTATGAGAACTGTGAGAAGCCACTTGTAATCCAGCTTTAGGCCCCTGGTCAATAAGAGGCTGAGATGCCCAGATGCAAGCCTAGCCCTCCAGCAAAGCCTCCCTGACCTCTGAAGTCGAAAGGGCAAAGGGGTATGGGATTGTCAGATGTGGACAGTAGTTCTAACAGACCAATGTTGCTTTCATGTGATCCCTCATGTGGTTGCTGTCTGGCCAGCCACTTGACTCCTCTGTACACTGGCTTCCTACAGTGTGAGCATCGAAGGTGGCACAATAGCATCATAAGGCTGTATTATCTTTGTAGTGGAGGATGAAAAGGCTATTGCTCAAAACGATCCAGCACAAATCTCTAACTTTGAATGAATGCTCTTCTGGGATACAAAAAACAGCAATGGGTGCCTCATTCACATAGCCCCGAAAAGTTCCTCTTTGCTGAATGGCAGCTTTATGACTTTTGCTGGGACTTCAAGCGGAATCCTGTACATTTTAGTCTAGACTAGGCCATGGCAAAAGTGACAGATTTCCAAATGTGTCACATCGAGAGATCGCTTCTTGGCATGGTTAGTCGTTGGTGAGTTTTCTCCAAAATCCACCCTTGCCTTATCCTAAAAGTCACTGAGAAGTATTGGGATTAGTATGGCCATCTTCTACAACTGTTTTCCTGTTGCAGCTTGTTAGAACTGCAGGGTTTGTTTGCCCAGAAGGTGAGTGATATTGTAGGAGATATTTTTCTTTCTATGCTATGGTGCTTTCAGCTATCACTCATCAGTGGAAATGACGAAGACGGCAGTGGGTTCAATGACAATTTGAGAATGGCTGCTTCCACTGCTGAGTAGATCTTAGATACATGGGAGGAGGAATCCGGAGCCTTGGGTTTGCTGTCCTAGTTAAGGGGATCACAGGGACGGATGCAGGTGCTTGCATGTCTAGGACAAATTTAGAGTACATCTACCATAAAGGGCCATGTACGAAACCATATGAGAAGAGGACTGCAGCAAATCTCTGGGAATGTCTTTAGGGGATAAAAATTCATCCCTCAAGTCTGTGTCCAGTTGAGATTGGTCATACAACTGGATGTCGTAGCAAGTGTCCCTTTCGGAGACAGGACCATCACACTCCCCAAGGTCTTGCTGCATGTAAGGTCATCTAAGGGATTATTAGAATATTTAACAGAGTGATGCTCTTTAAGGACCATTTGAAAGCAGGTGATATATTTTTATTGACATTCTCTTCCGGAAAAACAAAAGAGCGGAAGTCTCGCTGCTTGTGACCCATGCCGTGTCTTGTTTGGCAACGTTTGATTTACTTCTTTTGCATGCAGTATTTATGCCTTCACTTCTTTGCCATTGTTGTTACCTTCTCTGTCCTGAGCCTCTTGGCGTCATCCCAATTGTCTTGGGTTGTTTTTTGCAGTTACCAGCACTGGAGCTAATATCTTGTTGGCTGCTGGCAGGGTTGGTGTTGAGCGCCACTGCTGAATTTATCAATGTTATGTTATGCAGACTTGTATAGCAAACTAATCACCCATGATGGCATCTAGGCGCTTGAGCAGGTGTGTGTGCTCCTCACAGTGTTATTCTAAGAGCCAGGTCTTTAGCTTCTTGCTGAGCTCAAAAAGTGAGGAATAGGCTCTGATATGTTGAGGGAGGTCCTTCCTTGTTTTAGGTGTGATGCAGGAGAATGAGCGACCTCCTGCTTTGCTTTTGCGGATGCGGGTGGGTGTGAGCGAAAGTGAGGCAGAGAGTAGGTGTCTGGTGGGCTGGTAAAAGTGTATGCAGCTGTTAATGTATGCTGGTTCTGTGTTGTGTAGAGCTCTGTATGGGTGTGTGAGAAGTTTAAATTGGCCGCACTCGTGAATGGGGAGATAGTGAAGTTTCTTGAGGTGTGGTGTGATGAGGTTGCGGCGTGGGTGGTAGAGTATGAGTCTTGCAGCAGTGTTCTCGATGGTTTGGAGTCTGTGTAAGAGTTGTTTAGAGATTCTAGCACAGAGAGGGTTGCCGTAGTCCAGCCTGCTGGTAATCAGTGAGTGTGTGAAGGTCCGTCTGGTGTTCTGTGGCAGCCATTCGAAGATCTCTCACAGCATGCAAAGGATTTGGAAGCAGGAGGTGCTCACTGCCTTGACTTGTGCTGTCATGTTGAGCTTGTCGTCTAAGATGATCGATCTCTTGCGTGGTTGGTGAGTGTGGGTCCTAGCTCCGACAGACACCCGGTATAGTCCCATGGAGAGGTCTTGTTGCCGAAGGCTAATACTTCTGTCTTGTTGGAGTTGAGCTTCAGGCAGTTCGTTCATATTCAGTCTGCTACCATGGTTATGCAGTTGGTGATAGCTCTGGTGGTGGTGGTCTTGCCCATCAGGGAGAGGATGAGTTGGGTTTCATCAAGGAGATGACAGCGATATCTTGTGACTGGATGATTTTGGTGAGCGGTGTCATGTATATGCTGAAAAGGGTGAGTCTGAGGGACGATCCCTCTGGGACCTCACATATCAGGTTATTGGTCTTTGATGTGAACGGTGGCAGCCTGATCCTTTGGGTTCTTTCTGGGAAATATGGACAGATCCACTTGCGTACGGATCCTTGTATGCCAATCTCATGGCGTCTTCTGATGAGGGTGTTGTAGGAAACAGTGTTGAAAGCCGCAGAGAGGCCAAGCAGGATGAGGGCTGCTGTTTCTCCTCAGTCCAGGATGGTCCAGATGTCATCGGTGGCCATGATGAGTGCTGTATCGATGCTGTGGTTCTTTCTGAATCCTGACTGGGTGTTGTCTAGAAGCTGGTGAAGTTCGAGGTGGGTTGTGAGTTACTTGTTGATGGGATTCTCACGCACTTTGTCTGGATAGGGGAACAGGAAGATGGGTCAGAAGTTGCTCAGTTGATTTGGGTTGGCTGTAGGAGGGTGTTGATCTCTGCAAGTTTCCATTCATCCGGGAAAGTGGGGGGGCGTGATGGAGGTGTTGATGATGTAGGTCAGCGAGGTTGTAGATCAGGGTTCTCCAAAGTCAGTCCTGGAGGGCCAGATCCACGCCAGATTTTTTAAAGAACTACATTTATCCAAATGAGGATATTCTAAAAATCCGGCATCGATCCGGCCCGCCAGGACCGACTTTGATGAACTCTGTTGTAGATCAATGACAAACGGAGTGGGCGCAGAAAGTACATCAAGAGTAATTAAATCAAGGTTTTGCTACATGTATATCAGGAGTCTCTACTTTGCAGGTAAGTGCATAAAAATATACTTCATCTTCAAACTCAAACACACACACACTTCTAGATAGAGAAAATCATTAACTGGTAACCGTCTAATGTGATCTAAATTGCCACAGAGGGTTTATGGTGACATTTATAAATGTCAGCAAATGCAGAGTGATTTATAACTGTCACTTGAACTCTGAGATGGGACTACAGGCTCATATTACGCATCTTACTCATTATGTATATTACATGATTTATGAATTGGTTTTAGTACTCTTTGGATAAATTTGAAATTTTAATGCCATCTGTTTAGTATTCATTGTTTGCCTGAGACTGCAGATATGTTTTTCAATGTTTTGAGAAATATGCGTTTTTGTTGGGGAAAATATGCTAGTATTTAAAATTTGCTTTATGCAATGATGTGTATTATAAGTCGTCAGTCAAATAAACTTTATTCGGCTTACAAAAGCCATAAAAGCACAAGTTAAGACATGTTACATTAGAAATAAAATTGATAACTTATAAAGATTAGAAAACAAGAGTTAAAAACAACGCCCCGATCAAAAGAAGCCAAATACAATTAACAAAGTGCATTATACAGACCCATATTTATTTCTTATCTTCAGAGCGCAACAAACAAAATTTACTAATGCAACACAGAGTTCCAAATTACACAGTTTTTGCAAAAAAACATAAATGCCTCTTTGTAAGACAGTATCATAGATCTGCGCAGAAATGGGGTCAGAAAATGCTTCTGAGGTAGTGGATTATAAATGGCAGAAGAGAATAAAGTGCATGGTACTTTGTTTAGTGGTATTATCCCAAGGGTAAGTTGCCATACAACTTTTCCATTCAACCACCCTGGGGAAGGCCACTTGTAAATGTAATGTGTTAAAACGAAACCTGGTCATATAAAATCTACAATTCGACTTAAAAATTCTCATCCCAGCAATGTTTTAATCGGATTGTAATCAGTGCTACTACCCAGTTTGTCAAAATTAGGCTGCTGAAGGGTGCCCGCCTTTCTTCAAATGCCACTTTCACCTGGCCCATTACATCTCGCTTAATGTTTGACTGATTGAAAAATAGCTCAGGGAAACCTAGTTCCCTAAAGTCCTCCTTAATATAATTGATCAGCGGGATCGCCTCAGCATAATCCTGGGAGAGACAGTCTTCCAAAATAGCTTTTGAAAGTGAAGGTACTAATTTACCCGAAATTCTAACCCAGAGTAGAAGAGGGTCCAGTTTGATCCTGTCCTCTATTGGAGGCAAACCAACCTCATAATGACACATAAATGAAGGAGCCGATTAAGGGACTGCCAAGAGCCTACGTAGAAATTTGTTCTCGATCCTCTGCATGGGTCCCTCACCCATGTACCCCCAAACTCCAGCACCGCAGGTTGCTACAGCGAAACACTTTTGTATATGCTCATCATTTCACGCACCGGCTTGTGCCCTAGTCGGTGGGCAAAGGTAAAAACCGATTTGGCCACTCTTTGGCATTGCATTGCCCTGCTGTTAAAAAGAGTGTGCCAACTCAAATTTTGATCCATAGGGATACCTATACAGTTAAAAGTTTTCAAATTACAAATTTCAGACCCTCCCAAGTAAACTGTTCTGGCCAATACACATTACAAAAGTTTTCTTTGATGGGTTTTAATGTCGAGCCCCCCCATAAAATCGTAAAAAGCATCTAAAAGGGGTTGTAATCCGTTAGCGGTTCTGGAAATTAAGATTGTGTTGTCGGGGTGCAGTAAAACAGGGAGGGCACTAGACTTCACAATAGGTATATCCTTCCCTGCTTTATTCAAGAGCAACTCTAAATCATTAATGTAGGTAGAAAATAATAAGGGGGCCATCACACATCACTGCCTAACCCCCAATGAGAATTTAATAGCAAGGGAAAGTTCTCCCTCAGAGCCATAGCTCACCCTAATCAGAGAGTTCCAATGCATCCTCTGCAATAAGCCAATATATAGCCTGATCTATACCCATCGTAGTCCTAATGCTCCACAACTTGGACCTATTGACCAAGTGAAAGGCAGAGGAGAGGTCCATAAACGTTAGGTGTATGGAACCTCTCCTTGCCTTGACGTACTTGCTTATGACCAGCTGAAGGTTCAGGCATTGTTCCATTGTGCCCACCCCGGGGCAAAACTCAAATTGTACTTTAGAAAGAGCCTGATTTTCTTCCAGCCAACCCTCAAGCATAATAGCAATATCATCACACAAAATTCTGAAAGAACTATCTAAGAGGGAAGTTGGGCGATAGCAACAAGGTGTCTTTCCCCTTTATTGAATATAGGGAAAACCACTGCTTCTTTCCAAGACAAAATGGGGAACCCTTTAATAAATACTTTAAAATCATTGGCTAAAATTTGAGCCCAAAGTGCAGTATTATCTTTAATAAAGTCTGAAGGGACTCCATCTGGACCTGGGTCTTTCTTTGAGGAGATCTGATTGACGGTGACTATTACGTTCTTTACCGTGATGGAATCATTGAGATTAGAGAACACCACCAGGTTACCAAAGGCTTCATGCTCTAAAGTAGGCTCCGAGTTGCCGGAATGAAAAATACAGTTACAGAGGTCCACCCAAACCTGAACTGGAATAACTGTGTCCACTGAGGGCTTTTCATACCCTTAGAACGATGGCCTATTAACGACCTTCCAGCATAGTGTAGAATTCTTTGTGTTAGAGGCTCTTCCCAAGTCCCCCCACGCTTCTGCTCTTAACTCTGACCTCCGAGCCTCCAGGGTAATTTGTAGCTTCTCCCAGCACTCAGCACATCACCTTTAGAGCGTGGTTTGGAGGAGAGGGCTAATATCAGTCTCCTATGGGCCGAAATGCAGGCATGATTAAACCAGCCAATAGGTGACTGGTTAAGTACTTTATTCTTCCTCAGCCCCTTATCTTTAGATATGCATAAGGTCTTGAAAGCATTAGAGATAATCTCGGGTGGCTCCTCCTCCAGGGTGAGTATCGATATAGCTTTCCTATTCTCCATCACTAGCTTTTGCAAGAAAGTCTCCCTAGCCACACTTTCCCAATTTACCCTCACACCCTTTTTGGCGTGAGTAAAAGGGGGCCAAACTCTCGTGCTTCCTTAATGCCCCTAACACATGAAGGTCCAGTACTATAGGTAGGGGATTGTGATCACTAATACAGGAGACAGACACATTGCAGTCTAATATCAAAATAGTTAGATCACAGGAAATCATAATACAAACAATCTTACTGCTCAACCGAGCACCATTCTAAGTGGTGGTAAAGGGGATCCCAGTGCCTTGTAGTCTTTAGCAAACAACAAAGATCTGGTAATCATCGATCTATTCAGAGCCTCTCCAAAGGGGGTGTGCTGGAAGTGTACAAGCTCCTACCGATTAGTGGTTTCCATACCGCAGGTAGAGGGATCTCTGTTCCCACACAACCTCGTGTTGAAACCCCCAGCCCAAACTAACAATGTCTCCTTATTATAGCCGTCTTGAAAGCTCGCTACATCCCTCTCAAGCTGTTCAATTAAGATAATCAGGTGAGAGTCAAAAAAATACATATTAACCAAGATCACATCGAAACTATACGGGATCTGTAATAACAGCTGATAATTAGGAGTACAGGGAATTGGTTTGATGGATAGGCTGGTTAATTTAACTGAGCATAGGGTAGCTAGTCCTTTTGCTCTACCTGCACGAGAGGCAATTGCAGCGCTGCACAAGGTAAGGTACCCATTAATCACTGAAGTTCTCAGTAGCCCAGGTCTTTAGCAAAAATACAATATCTGCTTTATTAACTTCTGAGAGCCAATCTGGATTTGAAAGTTTGGAGTAAACCCCAGCTATATTCCATGACATGAGTCTCAACCCTCTCTGTTCAGCCCTTTCCCCGTCTGAGCTGGACTCGGGACCCGAGGAGGAAGTAAAGGAGCCCTCCTTTGAAGGCTTCGCCCCGTTGCTGCCAAACTAACAGGGATCTATGCGGGTTGGCTCCCATAAGTAAAGAGTCAATCCAAGTCTTCTAGTGAAGCAAGAGCATCAAAGGAATTTCTAAACTCAACATTGTATAATGGGTTCACTACCTACGGTCGGACCAAAAACCATTTTCAGATTGTAGAGAAAGCATCTGTGGCCTATAAAAATAACCTAGTGGTAATACATGAATAGAGTGTCAAGGTCCGAATATAGAAAATCCTAAATAGGGAGTTGACTGTATTGGGAGATTTAAAATTAACAATCACGCAATCCACGCTCACTTCCTTTTTACCGGGACCAACCCAAGAGGTTCTTCAGACCATTAGAATTTCATTTGCAAAATCTAATGACCACCCATGTGCTTTTCCATAGCTAGTGGGTAACTTTATTTTTCATTGTTGAGTGATTCTCTTTTACTAAGGGCAGGAACGTTCTTCAGAACCACCACAAATGAAGTGCATTCTGGAGGAAGCTGGGGGAAAGTTTTCCATGGAAAAGGGAGCTCTATCAGGAGACCCAACACCTCTCGCAGCCCCTCTCTCTACTACATTTACCTGGGAAGTATCCTGCAAGTTAGGCATTCCCCCACGAATTGCTGCAGCACATACTTCAGGGAGGTATTGCAAAACTCGGGGGTGGGGGGGAGTGGACACAGAAGTACAGGGCTGAGAGCGGACTTCCACAGCCCCCACCGGTGCAACTTCAGCTAGGATTATTGCCACCGGCTGTGCTGACGAAACTGAACTTAGTTTAGATAGTTTGCTCTCAATCCTCCCCAGACGAGCCAGAATGGGATCGAGCTTATTGGCCAAAAGTTCTAGTACTTTTTTACATAAAACATCCGATAAGTCCATGAGTTTGTCCCTGTCCTCAATCTTCGCCCTCTAGTGTGGGAGAGGTTGATAAACAAGGCCTTTTTGACTTAAGCCCGCAGGCCACTCTTTCTCTTGCTTGCTTTACCCCTGGATTCAGCTTCCCGTAGCTGGTCCTGGGTTTTTCCCTCCTGCGATACCACGGGCGGGCCATGTTCTGGAGGTCTAGGTGAAGAGACTAATAGCCTGGTTTCCCTTGACTGAATAGTCCCCTCGAGGGTCACCAGGGTTGCCTGCGAAACTAACTGGATTTAATAGAATGCACAAGATGTGCATGGTAGGAGATTGTGAAATATGTGGGGGGGGGGTGGTGTTATACTCCCTTCTATTAAGTATAACATGTAATCTATTACTTTCCCTGTTGTTACAGACTCCAATTGATATACTGTTTAAGATGAACATAAAGATGATGGGAGATCGGTACCCAGAGGGAATTTTTATAATTTTATTAGCCCACTGGAATTTAAGTGGGGAAGAGAATTGGCGGTGGCCACTTTGTTTTACCATCGCATACGGCATGAAGCGCAATTCACCAGCTGATCTAGACGTAGTAGCCAAATTGATACAGAGAGATGAATGAGGTGGAACTATCTCATTCATGCTTGATAAAAGCCAGAAATACAGTTGTGCTCAGGTGAAAGATATGACATTTAATTATAGACAAACTCATACTCTTCAAGATGCAACATCATCTGTATTACATGCCATAACGTTTTGTTAAATTTACACCGAATGGCATAGAGAAATGTAAAAGTGCAAAGCAATTCATGTTGCTTTTTTATATCTTGCCTGGGACTGCCCTAAAATGTTTGTGGATTGGTCAGAAGTATTTGCTTTAGTGACTGAAATGGAAGAGATGAACATTGCATGGACCACAGTGATGGCACTATTAGGCTGTACAGAAGCAATTCCGGGTGAGGTGCGCTAACTATTGTCGATAGCACTGTTGTTGGCCAAGAGGCAAGTGCCAATGTGCTGGATAGCGCCTAGATCACCCAAATCAGAAGCATGGTTGCGAGACATGACTTATTGTAATGAAAGAATGGGGAAGAATATTGTGAGCTAGCAAATCTAAAGGAACGTCCAAGAGACTTTTGGAGCCCCTATAGAACAACATTATGCAGTAGGGATATGAACTCACTCACACTCTAACAATGAAAGTGGTTGAAGTGACCCTGAAAAAATGGCAAAGGATAGCTGTTGGTGGACTGCACTTAAACTAGGCGTTAAGTCGGCACATGCGGAGAGAGCTGCCTGAGCTTAATGATCATTTGCAAGATACATAGTGTACGTTATGTATCTGTTTACTTCTGCAATGTGTTGTTGTACAATGACTAGCATTAAAAAAAAAAAAAACTTACAAAGAAAAAGAAAAAGATTGCAACATACACATTAAGCATCATTATGGATTTGTGCCAATTTTATTTTCCCATCTAAGTTGTTGAGAGTTGCATGGATTCACAAATCAAAAGTGGGCAACTGGTCCAAAACACAGCTTTACAATGTTCGCCCCCATAGGAGGGGTTTACTTTAATTTTGAATAAACTTTACAGAGTCTAACTCTGTGGCAGTACCTCCACAAACGATTTCGCTAGTTCACAAAAAATGTGAACCAAACACACACACATACATTTTGGCATACAAAACTGAAACAAATTACAAGAGAAAGGGATGTGGGCAAGCACAGTCAAGAATGCATGAAGTCAGATGTGGTAATCGAAGGCACACCTTAAGAAACTCAACAGCTGCTGGGGCGTGGTTTCGCCGATGAACGACATGGCCACCGGATAAAACAGCTCAGGAGAATCCTGGCCAGGCCCCGTAATCCGCCAAACTAATCGCTACCCAAACTGCGGCGGGACCGCCGGAAGCATCGTAGGCACTTATGAGCGAAAAAACGGAACCGCGGGGCCCGGCTGCCGTAGAGATAAAAGACGCTGCAGCTTGCGGCCTCTACGGAATCGGGTGCCGGGGCCTGGCGTGAATGTGAGCATTGCGTGGTGACGTTGCCGGGTCGGCCCCCCTGACAATGCGAGGCCGGGGACTGCGGCCTGCCTCCAACGAAAACTCTACGGAGTGCAGGTAGATACGGCCCCACGGTGAGAAGGCAGATGGAAGGGAAGACCTGACGGGGGCTGGAAAAGACTGGGGGAGAATGTTTGCATTGTCAGCATTACGTCCATCATTTGTTTGCTGTAACACTTTTCGCCCTAAGTGGGATGGGTATGCCCAGACGGGGGTCCCTTGCTCACTGTGCCACTGGATTCAAGCTAGCCTGGCTGAAGAAGGGTGACATACCCTGAAACCGGTCCCAGGATGCTGGTTTCCGGTCCAGGGAGGACCTGGCCTGGCAGTTCGGTCTGGACTGTTCCCATGGGGCACAGGGTCAAGACGGATTTGCATATGGCTGGGTCCAAACTGGGGCGGCGTAGTGGGCAAAAGAACGATGGATTTAACCCAGATCTTTTGACTGGGGGAGAATGTTTGCATTGTCAGCATTACGTCCATCATTTGTTTGCTGTAAAGACAGGAGTGGCACCTGTCCCATCATTGGCTACAACTGTGCGGCCAATAAAGTGAGCCAGAGAGAGAGAGTGCTCAGCACCGAACGTCCGTGCATTCTTCCGGCCCCCCAGTGTATAATCGGACGGTGTCGAGAGTTCGACCGGATCGAGCAGTACCTAAAACACCGCGGCAGAGTGGACACCAAAGCAGCGGGTCAAGCTAGCAGGAGGATAAGAAAATCAAAGCGCCCTGATTACACCTGGCATCTTGGGAACTGCTGGACCGGGTGAGCTTGACCCTCATACAAGACAGACACAGTCATAAAGGTACACTCTGGGACCCGCACTCTCAGCGTGTTTGGGAGAAACATCTAAATCTAGAGGTCCTGGATGTTGCGTGGTGGGCCGTACACAGACCAGTCCAAACTGCCTGCTGCACGGTCGACCTGAAAGTGTTGCGTAGAGAAACTGCTGCAGATGCAATTTAATAGCTCAGACCTGCGCATTGGACATTAATAAGTCGCCGAAGGGGGCAAAGCAGACCCTTAAGCAAGTTCCCACGCACACTGTGCTGGGAAGGACCCGTGCTTGTATTATACCGGGCAAAAAAAAGGTGAAGGAATACGTCACATTGAAACACCACAAATAAGGGAGAGCGCAGAAACAAGAGGCGTAGACCAGGCCTGATTGGAGAGAGTTGGAATGTCGGGCACCACAGCTACTAAAGGCTCGCAGCAGACGAAACTAGCTAAATTCGCAATGCCGAAACCAACCAACTCCGAGCACAACATCAAAGGTAAAATGGCAGCCGGACCTGAGCGCGAAGACCAAGATCCAACATTGAAGGATATCATGGACACCATTTCAGGGGTGCGAACCTCTCTGGAGCACAGAATGGACGCTATTACATCGGAGGTTACACTGATAAGAGCAGACCTACAAAAAATGGGGGAGAAAGATAGACATATGGAGGTTGTCACCACAGGTCTAATGGGGGACTCAACACAAATGCAACAAGACATTAAGGATCTGCAAACTTTTCGTAAGCTGGCAGAAGAAAAGTTGGACGATTATGAAGGTCGCACCAGAAGAAATAACATACGAATAATTGGACTGCCTGAAAGAGGGGAAGGTCCTGCAGCCGACCTTTTTGTGGAAGAGCTAATACTTAAACATCTCCAGCCCAAGGGACTGTCTAAGTTCTTTGCTGTCGAGAGAGCACACAGAGTTCCCAGAGGGAGACCGAAACCTGGAGCGCCCCCCCGTCCAATGTTGGCTAAACTGCTAAACTTTAGGGATAGAGACAGTATATTACATCCTGCCCGAGTGGCCCCTCCCCTAAAGTATGAAAATTTCGAGATCTCCTTCTTTCCGGACTTCACGTTAAATGTCCAAAGACAACGAAGATCATTTCTCAATATTAAGAAGCGGCTCAGGGAAAAAGGGCTCAAGTATGCAATGCTGTTCCCTGCAAGGCTCCGGGTTGAAGCCGAAGGTAAAGTTTTTTTGACAATCCAGAAGCAGCTGCGGACTGGCTCGAGGGTTGGAGACGAGCAAAAGAACACAATGCTCGCAGGGATTGAGAGCCGGGCCGGACGGGACGAACGCAGCGGTCGGAGTGATCAGGCCACCATCTGTTGGATTAGAATAATTGAAGGTTGATGCTGTCCAGACCCAATGCGGTGACAAAGCCTAATTGATGGACGATGCTCTGGAGGAATACGCTAAGTGTCTTACTAATCATTATGGATATGATGTCGGTTCCCCCCCCGTGATACAAAGTGTTTAATAATAGGGGTAGGGGTCGGGGCGGTGGAGTTCCCCCCTCCCCCCAATATATTCTACTTTTAGTCTACAGTTAAGGGCGACAGGCACTCTGCATGGTTTGAATTATGGTCAGTTTGAGGCCCAGAGTGCAGGGGAGCAGGGAGGGGGGTAGTTGGGTTGGGGTCGAGTTGTTTTACGTTTTACTAGATAGTGCGACATTGAGAGATGCTGGGAACGAGAAGCGATCTGCTGGACACGACCATACAAATGGGAATGCAGTGGGACAAATGTTTTAAGCTCCTAAGTTGAAATGTTAACGGTCTGGGGGACAAATTAAAGAGCAGCATTGTATTACAATACATTAAGAGACAAGCCCCAGATGCGGTGTTGCTCCAAGAAATGCACCTCATCGGCAATTCATGCAAGGCTTTAAGTAGATGGGGATACCGACTCGTCGTCCATTCAGGTTTCACCATGGGCTCTAGAGGGGTAGGCATTATGATCAAGAATCCTTTCCCAATGTCAATAAACCACACCTGGACAGATGGGATGGGCAGATACGCTGCAATTTCGGGGCAGTGGGAGGGGAAACCACTCACAATAGTAGCGGTGTATGACCCTCCAGGGCTACAGGGACAAACATTCAGAGATTTAGGTAACGTCACACTGTCCTTCCCAGAGGGCTGCCTGGTAGTAGGTGGAGACTTTAACTCTGTCGTGTCCGGGACACTCGACCGATGTCCTCCCCGCAACATAAACCGCTCACATAGATGGTGTCCTGATTTTTTAGACACTATTGGAACTAGTTGACACATGGAGGGGGGACCATCCCGAAAATATCCAGCATACCTTTCATTCAGGGGCACACAACAGCTTATCACGAATAGATTATCTCCTCACTCCAGCGGCCCAAATAGGAAATATTCAGGAAATCAGAAACCTGGCCCGTGGCATATCAGATCACTCACCAATATGGGCTAGGGTGGCATTGGGCGAGACGGGTGGGCAGAATAGCACTGATTAACCCCTGGTACCTTCGAAATCCAGTTGTTAAAGACAAACTGTCGGCAGCTATCAAACACTATTTTCTGGAGAACAAAGAATCGGTGCTGTCATCCCAAACGCTTTGGGAAGTCTTTAAAACAGTGGTAAGGGGGCAGGCAATCTCCCTGAATGCCGGGGTGCGTAAAGAAAAGACCAAAGACTTAGCCCGACTAGAAGACGAAATTCCCCTTATTGAGGAGGAAACAATGGGACCATTGATCCAGGACAGACTCCATACATTAAAACTTGAGAGAGGAATATAAAACCCTTGCTACCGACATGGCTAAGACACTGAGTAGGGGCAAGGCAGGTAGATTGTATGAGTTGGGGGACAAGGCTGAGAAGTTGTTGGCCTGGCTAGATAAAAAAAGAGCTAGCGAGCAGACTATTAACTGAATTAACGACGGAGTCAGGAGAAATACTCGTAGATCCGCAAGAGATAGCCAATGAATTTGCCGACTATTACTGCTCTATCTACCAAACAAGTACTTCCTTTCAAGAAGAAGATTCTAAAGCCCTGCTTTCAGACAGAACGCTCCCCAATTTGGCGACTGATGATAGGGAACTGCTCGATAGTGCCTTCACTGACGACGAAGTAGCCCAGGCAATAAGAAGCCTCCAGTCTGGTAGGGCCATGGGACCTAACGGGCTGCCAATCGAGCTATACAAGCTAAAGCCAGATAAAATCGCGCCATACTTAGGAGACATGTTTAAATAAAGCTGTGACTTGGGTGTGCTCCCTCAAGATCAAAGGGTGGCTACACTGGTTACCATACACAAAGCGGGTAAACCTAGAAACAGGTGTTCTTCGTACAGACCCATCTCGTTACTGAATGTTGAGCCCAAAGTACTGGCCAAACTACTGGCCGCTCGTTTGGTCCAAGTGATCAGCAAACTAGTGCACACGGACCAGTCGGGCTTTATGCCTCACAGAAACACGGCTCTCAACTTGAGAAGGCTACATGGAGTGTTAGGATGTCAGGGGTTTATAAGAGAAGAAGCAGTAGTAGTGTCATTAGTTGCCACAATGGCCTTTGATACGATCGAGTGGCCATACCTGTCCGCAGTATTGTGATGGGGTTCGGGCCAAATTTACCAAGTGGGTAGGTACGTCTATTATATACAGAACCACTAGCACAAGTTGTTGTCAACAACAAAAAAATCGGAAGTATTTACACTTGGCCGTGGGACTAGACAGGGATGTCTGTTGTCCCCTTTGCTCTTCGCGCTGACTCTGGAGCCCCTGGCAGCGTGGATCCGCCGAGACCCCATTATTCGGGTCCTGAAATGGGCTGACAATTGGGAGGACCGCATCTCCCTCTACGAAGATGATATTCTGCTGTACTTGGCATCCCCCAAAACATCACTCCATTGAGCTCTCAACAGAGTTACAAATTTCGGCAAATATTCCGGATATACAATCAATTGCAGTAAATCCTTGATGTATGTCCTCAGTGGAAGGCCTCCTTCTCTACCTAGGGACTGTCCTATGCAGGAAGCGAAAGAAGGATTTCAATACCTTGGAATCTTCATAACAGACCCCAAAACTAGTTACCAACGTAACCTACTTCCCCCACTACAACGTTTGAAACAAGATGTGGCAAAATGGAAAACTCTCCCAATATCATTATTGGGGAGAGCCGCATTATTTAAAATGATGTCATTACCACGCTTCCTCTATGCGCTCCAGAACTTCCCAAACCCGGTTCCGGCGAAATATTTTAAAGAGGTGGAGTGTGTCCAGAGGGAACTGCTTTGGGATGGACAACCCCACATATCATTCTCAAAACTGGTGAGGAGTTGGTATGATGGGGGAATCGGGCCCCCTGACATTAAAAAAATACTATTGGGCGGCCCACCTGGCTGCTATCAATCATTGCACATACCGTCATTGGGACGACCCGGGCTATAAGATGGACAAATAGCTGCTGCCAGGCGGTAACTTCAACATGGCCCTCTACTCTAAACCCACAAAATTTTCACTGACCGGGCCAACCAGGCAATCGGTACAAGTGTGGCATGCAGCCATCAGAAGTATGGGTTGGGGACCGAAAATCATGCAGGCCACTCCCCTGTGGGATTCGGAGCAACTGGGCACCCTGAGGAAAACAAAGGGATTTGAGAGGTGGGACATGATTGGGATCTCAAAGGTAGGCGACCAATGGAAAGGGGGAGGGATTATATCATTTGCCACCCTGCAACAGGAGTACGAGATGGCTGACACAGAACACTTTCAATACCTACAGGTGAGACACGCACTGGCATCACAGATACCGAAGGGAGAGTCTCTCCCAGAGGCCTCACCGTTAGAAGATAGATTGCTCGACGGATACCTGCAATCAAAAGCTGTATCCCCAACATATAAAAAGTTGATTAATAACGCCCCAGACCCCCTTAGAATGGTTCGGGGTCACTGGGAGGAGAATGTCTCAGAGTTGGATGAAGATGAGGGGCAGGAAGCGTTAGCCTCCCTCCGGGAAGTCGCGATCTCCGCTCGATTACGACTGGTCCAAATTAAGATCCTCCATAGAGTATATGTCACGGGATCCACGCTAGCTAGGATGGGCAGGGCAGATGACCTGAGGTGCAGGAGACAATGCGGACAAGAAGGCACATTTATACATATACTGTGGGAGTGTGTACACATTCAGAAATACTGGAAGGGAATTCACGACTGTTTCAGAGAGGTCCTTGGGCTAGGTATGGAAATTGATGTCAAAAGATGTCTGTTAAATGTTTGGGAACCTACAGATCTGAATAGCAAAGACAAAACATGGGCGACACTGGGTTTGATGGTAGCTAAGAGAAATGTCGCTAGGATGTGGAGCGCAAGTGCGTCTCCTACAGTGGAGGCATGGAAAGCTGATATGGATTGGTGCATGATGAGGGAAAAAGCTGTATATGTAGCAAGAGGCTGCCCAAAAAAGTGGTCACAAATATGGAGCAAATGGAATGAATACCGTGGTAATATCTGCGTCCCACCAATTGTTCCCCCTTCCTCTGTTCCAGGTACACCGTAAATAATGTAACATAAGACTACTAAGTATCGCAATGTACAAACGAGCTATGTATGTATGTCTACGCTAAACCAGAATTTATCCCCATCTGACTGTAAACATAAATGTCGCTTCACTGTTATCAATAAAAAGTTATAATAAATAAAAAAGAAACTCAACAGCTGCTAACAGCTAGAGTTTACCTCTGCTTAAAAAACATGTCAAAATGCGAAAAGAGTGTACAACATGACAAAATATGAAAAATAGATAACAGGATGTTTGGAGGGAAAATGTTTTATCCTCCAACTTAAAGATACAGTTGACAGATTTCTTTTAACAAAGGAGCACTACTGAAGTGCCTTATAAGAAAAGGCTCTTCCCATACCTATTCTTAAGTGAACAAACGTCACAGACACTTATCAAGCAGCAAATATCTGAAAATATTGTACGAGATGCTAAAAAACAATTTCAGAAAATCAAAATAGAAAAAATTCACCAAAAACTGGGAGCAAGAAAGAATTCCCTCTAGAGAAAGAAATAAGGTGGCTTAGGTAATTTTGAGAGGAACTGAAAACATGAAGGCCAAAGAAATGCACAACTATTGTGATTTCTGAAGGTGACTAACATCAGAAATGGGCAACTATATTAACATGAAAAATGCATCTGCAGCAGGTTCGACAATCGCTGTGGGGAAAAATTAAGGATTTATTTTTTTAAATAATCGTTTAAATGGCAGAGCTTTAAAAACGTGTACAGTAAGCAAAAAAATGTAGGATGGATATTACATGTTCCATTTAAACTTGTTATATATTGGCTGGGACAAGACGATCATCTTGCAACTGCCTCTTCTGTATGTGCAGTGGCATATTAGACGTTCTAGTCTACATTCTAGTTGATGCAAGGAGGCAATTAATACACAAGAACGCCTTATTGTAGCACATTCAAAACATGTATTAATGTAGGATTTGTTTACCTTATCATAGTCGTACTGTGAAGAACATCTGTTGTCAAACCTGAGATAAAGACAGCGGGCTCCTGGAATATGTACAGTTTCTTTAAATTTATAATTGTCGCGGACAGGATGTACTGTTTCCACTGTCTTTCCAGCAGCCCATGGAGCAGGGATCTTCAGACCAGTCAGAAATCCTGGCTCTTCCTTCTCTTCTAGCATTCTGAAAATAGTTAAAGAATGTCTATGGATAAAGATGTACACATTTTCAAGATTCCTAAAACACCAACACCAAACTTCAACACTTCAGCACATCACTATCATTCACTTATAATCAGTCTTAAGACTTACAGATCTTAGAGCAAAAAAACTCACTTGAATGTCCTATATCCAAACATGTTAAGACACCATTACTAAGCATTAATAATGATCATATTACCAGCTTTCTAGTTTTATGTGGTGCAGGGCAGCATGGTTGATACTAAATTAGGCAGTCACATAGGGCGCCACTAGATAATCCCTAGAAGCATCATATATGGCCCTACTGCTAGGAAAGGGGATGGCAAATGTTTCTCTAAGGGTGCTAAAAAGTGCTGCAAGAAAGCTAATAGATCCACACCTACCATTGCCTGTTTTCGTCGACACCATCAGGCTACACAAGTCATTTTTAAAAAAATCTCTTTATTTGCATTTTATAATTTTCTTACAAAGTACAGTATACAAAGGATACATTAGTATTTGTCAGTTCCAACATTTGGCAATTCTTGCATACATTACTTTGCTATGCACAGTTCTTACATATTACTTTGTGGTTTAGAAAAACAGGCGGGTAACATGTTACATATATCTGGGGTCTATCAATGCAGTTTGGCCTGCAACTGTTCCATACGTATACCTTATGTATCCATGTGTTTACTTTGCTTAGTAATCTCAGCATTGCTTTGAAATAATCTAACTTATTCAATTAACAAACAATTATACAACTTTATTGCCATTGCACACTTCTCCCACAACATTTTCCTTCTCCTGACATGGTTTAGCACCTGTCCCAATACCGCTAAGTTAACAGGCTGTGTTTACTTTTACTGTTGCCTGTTTCCCATTTATTCACAAGGTGAATTCGTATCGGCCTCCGACTTCATTCCTACTTTGACATAGCTTGGGAGCAACCACCCTGTATCCCCACCTCAGCCCCCATCCAATGACGGTACCCCATCTTCTGCTAGCCCAGTGTGTTGTAACGACATCAGTATAGTGTCCCAGTGTTGCGCAATGGGATATTTTCGTAGCCCAGCTATATCTTCTTTGTGTAACACTACGCTTTCAGCCTGGGCACACACCAGGAGCGACCTCCTCCAAGACTCTAGTGAAGGAGGGTTTTTATCATTCCATCTACAAGTGACCAGTCTTTTAGCTGTTATAAGTACTAGGTCTATAAATCTGGAGGTGACTGTTTTTTAGGTCTGGGGAACACACCTAGTATGCACTCCTCCCATGTTTGAATCCGTGGGCGGTCGGTGCACTCCGACAAAAATGCCCCAACCTCCCTCCAATACTTGTGCAACCGAAGACAGAACCACAACATGTGAAGTAGATCAGCTCCAATCTGATCACAGCGGAGGCATGCTGCAGTTGTTAGTTGAAAGTATCTATTTATTTTGTCTGGGATAAATAAGCTCTATGAATGATGTAGAACTGTATTATACGGGATTTTGCATTCCGCGGAATTTGCACGGCGTTTGCTAGTATCATTTCCCATTCTTTCTCTTCCCAGGGCCTACCTCTGTCCGCTTCCCAATTGGTACGTAATGCCTCCAGGGGCCTCAATGGGTGTCAATAGTGCCTCCATTAGCCAAAGTACAATAAGACTGCCTGTTCCCATAACATGTAGGTATTGTATTACTAAGTGGGGTTGGGGTCCGGTGTTCAGATCCCCCCCATGTCCTTGTCAGCGCACATACTATTGAGTTGTATACTAGAAATTGTCCCAGTGTAATATTTGTGCCTTGTGCTAGTGCATCAAATGGTAATAGGGTTCCGTCTTCATATAGGTCACCCAGCGTTTGCACCCCCGCACCATGCCAGAGTTCTAGCTCCCCTCCTGCTGTGACTGCCCCGCGCCTCGGGGTACCAAGAAGGGGCAATGCGGGTGCGTAAGAGGTCGCTCCTCAGGTGAGGTACAAGCTACGCCTGTAGCAGCAGTAAGCCAGGGCTAGTAAATTTGGTTGCAGTTTGGGGGCTTTGGCTATGGGGTGAAATAGGTGGTTGATCCTGGTCAGCGACCATAGTGGTTGTAAAGCGGCCGCGTTAGTCAAATGCAGTCCCGCCAGCCATTTTGTCACCCATTGTAATTGTGCGGCTAAGTAGTATAGTTCCATATTCAGGACCGCCAGTCCAACCTTCTCCATTGGTGCATATATCTTCCACCGAGCTACTCTGTGGCGCCCCTTGTTCCAGATAAAGTCTCTGAGCATTTGTTCCAATTCGCGAAACATTTTAAGCTGGGACGTATACCGGCAAATTTGTAAAATAGTATAAAAACTTAGGCAATATCACCATTTTTGACAACGCTATTCTACCCATGGCGTTTAGTGGCAGTGTTTTCCAGAATTTTATTTAGGACCGGATAGATGATATGGCCCTGGCAAAATTGCCATCCAGTATATTGTTTGGAGAGTGATATACCTGAATGCCCAGATATCTAAAGGATGACGGCTGCCACTTAATGGGTACCCCATTAACCAGAAGTCCTGGGTCCTGCGCATCTTGTTTAAATGGGCAGAGGCATGACTTACTCCAATTCACCCCCAGTCCGGACAGCCCAGCGAAGCGATGCAAAATCTCCGCCACGGTGTCCGGTACCCAGTCAACATCTCTCACGTACAGTAGTAGGTCATCCACATATGAGGACACTACATGCGTTCCGTCGCCCAGACAGATTCCAAAGTCATTGCCCCTTCTACGAAAGTGTGCCACAAGCGGCTCCATAGCCAACGAGAACAGCAAAGGGGAAAAGGGGCATCCCTGCCTGGTACCTCTCCCTATAGGCAAGCTTCCTGATATTTGTCTTCCTGTGTGGATCCGGATAAGGGTTTGTGTATACAGCAGCCTCACCAGGCTCAGGAAGGTTTCTCCAAAGCCAAATGGACAGAGAACCGAGAAAAAGTAGGGCCATTCAAGAGAGTCAAAGGGCTTTTCTAGGTCTAGAACCAGGCATCCCGGGTTTGTTCCCAGCTTTGTTGCATATTCCTGGAGACGAAGAATCTCCGGATGCTAAGGGAGGTGTTGCGCGCTGGTACAAATCCGTTCTGATCGGGATGCACCAATGACGATACCAGCAGGGCCAGCCTGGCCGATAGGACGCTGGCTAAAATTTTATAATCGGTGTTAGGAAGTGCTAGTAGTCTATACGATCCGAGCTGCGAAGTATCCCTGTCAGGTTTGGGGAGAGAGATTAGCAGTGCCTCGCGTTGTGATGTTGTGAGCATAGATGCCGATAATGCGGCTTCATACACTGATTTTAGCTGTGGTACGAACAACACAGCATATGCCTTGTAAAATTCAGGCGGCAGGCCGTCTGGGCCAGGGAACTTTTCTGTAGCTAGAGTGCGAATACCTGCCAGGATTTATTCAGGAGTAACCGGTATGCCCAACTCTAATCCCTGCTCAGGGGTGAGGCAGGAGAGAGTAATTTCTGCAAGGAATTTCTGGATCTCCACGGGTAGGGCCACTGTTGTGGATCTATATAGCTCTGTAGAGTGTCTTGTGAATTCTGCGTGTATTTCTTTTTTTTTTTTTTACGTTTTTTTATTAAAGACAAGGTAGCACAGGTAATACAATGTACAAACATGATTGCCAATGATTCATCCATTGGTATAGCTCCCCCCAAAGACTTAAGTAAATATCGAATTGCAAACATTACACAGTCAATCAAAATGGGACCAACCTACCCAGACTCTTGCCTTCGCCTAGACAACGGCGGTTCACAGATCTCTCCCCTATAACCATTCCATTTGTTCCAAATTTGCGTCCATTTGTTGGGGCAGCCTCTAGATTCATACACTGTCTTCTCAGTGAACATACAATGGTCCATATCGTTTTCCCATAGTCTCAGTGACTGCTTTTCTTGCGTCCCCCACAATCTTGCAATATTCCTTTTGGCAATCATCATTCCCAATGTCACCCATATTCTCTCCTTGGTATTAAAGTCAGTGGGACCCCAAATATTTAAGAGGCACAGCTTTATATTACAATCAATCTTAACGCCCATTACTTCCTCCATGCTTCGCGCCACCCCCGCCCAATACTCTTGGATAACTTGACATTCCCAGAGCATGTGTACGAAAGTGCCTTCTTGCCCACATCTCCTCGTGCAGTCTGTGTCAGTCCTATAGCCCATCTTCACTAGCGTCGGCCCTGAGAGGTATATTCTGTGGAGTATCTTAAGCTGTACGAGTCTGAGCCTGGAGGAAATGGCTGTTTCCTTAGGAGAGGCGAGAGCTGCAAGCCATTCCTCATCGTCTAATCCCGCTACGTCATGATCCCATTTAGTTCTGAGTCGGAGTAGGGGATCAGGCATATTGTTAACAAGCTTTTTGTATATCAACGAAATTGCCTTCTCAGGGAGATTCCCGTCTAGTATCCTGTCCTCTAGCGGAGAGGACTCTGGTGGCGTCTCCCCCTTTGGTATTGTAGTGCATGTCTAATCTGTAGGTACCTGAATCGTTCTGTATTGACTAGATCGTATTCCTCCTGCAGTTGGGTGAAGGAAACTGCCCCCCCGCCCTCCACAAGTCCCCAACCGTGGAGATGCCTATTAAGTCCCATCGGTCGAAGCCTTTAGTGTGTCGTACATTGCCTAGTAGTTCAGCATCCCAAAGTGGGGTAGCCAGTGTAATCCTATCCTTCCAGCCCAAACTCGTCGTGGCAGTCCGCCACACCTGGACCGCGTGTCCAGTTGGTCCCGACAATTTCAATTTAGAGGGATTAGCATAGCGCGCACCCATAAAACCTCCCCCTGGGAGTAGCCATCTATCCATATTAAATCCCGGATCTCCCTGCGGCCTGTACATACATTGGTTTATGGGAGTGAATTGTGCCGCCCAGTAATATCTTTTTATATCCGGGAGGGCTATTCCCACATTGTACCAACCTCTCGTTAGCTTTTGAATCGATATCCGTGGTTGTTTCCCCTCCCATAGGAGTTCTCTTAGGGCACTGTCAATAGATTTAAAATATTCTGCTCTCACTGGGTGTGGCGTGTTCTGCAAGGCATATAGGAAACGCGGAAGGGACATCATTTTAAATAGGGCTGCACGCCCTAACAAGGACAGTGGAAGTGACTTCCAGTGCAAGACATCACTCCTGAGTCTTTGCAACGGGGGGAGGAGGTTACGTTTGTGGAAGAGAGTCGGAATTTTAGATATCTGGATCCCCAGGTATTTAAATCCTGTTTTAACTTCGGTGATGGTGAATCCCTTGGGTAAGATTGGTGATTTACCATTGAGAACGTAAATAACAGACTTGGACCAGTTAATCGTATATCCTGAAACTTACCAAAGACTATAAAAATATGTAGCACTCTGTTCAGGGAGGCCGCCGGCGATGCCAAGTATATTAAGATATCGTCGGCATACAATGAAATACGGTCCTCCCATTCTTCAGCCCATCTGAGCCCTCTAATAACCGGGTCTTTCCGCATCCATATTGCCAAGGGTTCTAACACGAGGGCGAAGAGCAATGGGGAGAGGGGGCAGCCCTGCCTGGTACCCCGTCCGAGCGTGAATGTTGAGGATGTTCGGTTGTTGACCACTATTTGAGCCAGCGGTTCAGCATATAGGAGGTGCACCCATCGCAAGAAGCCCGGGCCAAACCCCAGTTTCCTCAGTACTGCGAACATATAGGGCCATTCGATCGTGTCAAACGCCATGGCCGCGTCAAGCGACACCACCACCGTGTCTTCCTGTATCGTATTAGCCCGGTCTAACACCCTGTGTAATCTCCGCAGGTTAAGAGAGGTATTTCTAGCTGGCATAAAGCCAGACTGGTCAGGGTGTACCAGCTTAGTGATGGCGCATAATAGACGAGTGGCAAGTATTTTAGCCAGGATCTTGGCTTCTGCATTAAGCAATGAAATTGGCCTGTAGGAGGAACATAAGTGTTTGGGTTTCCCACTCTTGTGGATGACCACTATAGTGGCCAATCGCTGATCTGCTGGAAGCGATCCTACCTCCCAGCTCTCATGGAACATGTTAGTCAGGTGTGGTGCGATTTTACTTGGGGCGAGCTTATATAGTTGAATGGGCAAGCCATTCGGGCCCGATGCCTTGCCCACTCGTAGGTCCTGTATGGCTTTTTCTACCTCCATACTTTCTAGGACTTTTTCTAGGTCTAGCCATTCGTCGTCGAGAGTGTCGGCAAGGGAATATCTTGTAGTAAAGAGAGTGCGTCCGTTTCTGTGTACGATGTCTGTGACGTGTACACCCTACGGTAGTGATCCCCAAACGCATTCGCAATTTCTTGTGGGTCTGAGATTGTGTTACTGGACACAGTCGTGAGTTCTACTACCACTCTGTTGGCCTGTTCTCTACGATCGAGCCATGCGAGCAGCTTCCCGGCCTTGTCGCCCACTTCATAGACTTTACTGAGTGTCGCCCTATGTTGTGCTTTAGCCGCATCAGTGGCCAACGCCAAGTATTCTTTTGTTTTAAGTCGCAAAGCATGTCGTACCTCATCAGAATTTGCGTCCCGAAGTTTCCCTTCCAGTTCCAAAATATCAGTTTCAAATCGCACTAGTGCCATCTGTTTCCCTCTCTTAGTGCCGGCGATCTGGGAGATAGCCGTCCCTCTTATTACGACCTTGTAGGCCTCCCACAGTACCTGTGCCGAGTCGACCGAGTGTTCATTTTCGAGAAAGTAGTGCTCTGTGTCGCGTACAATCGTGTCGTGTATCTGGGGGATCTTAAGATACCAGGGGTTTATAGGGGCTGTCCTTCCTCTTTGTGGCTCCCCCACCTCCACCCGGACCCAGATAGGAGAGTGGTCCGATATACCCCTTGCAAGGTTGTTCACCTCTCTAACGTTTCCCAGTTGGCCCGCCGGTGTTATAATATAATCTATCCTTGACATGCTGCGGTGGGCCCCAGAATAAAACGTGTATTGCTGTTCTGTGAGATGGAGCGCCCTCCAGGTGTCTACGAGACCCATTGCTTCCACAAAGTTATGGATTTGTGTGCGAGCCGGCGGCAAGTCTCTAGAGGGCCAGCGATCTAACCTGTCAGAGACGATGGAGTTGAAGTCTCCCCCTATCATGAGTCTCCCGTCAGGCAGGAGAGTAAGAAGTCGCCCAGATCCTTGAAGGCCAGGTGGAATGTATACAGAGACTAGATTTAATGTACGCCCCTCCCTACACCCTGAGATGGCCACGAATCTGCCCAGGTTGTCCGTCCATATACGGTCGGTCATCTGAAGATTTTTCCGGGTCATTATCCTCACTCCCCAGGATCCAGATCCAAACGCAGAGTGTGCCACTAGTTTGAACCCCCAGCGCGTCAGAGCCTGGCATGCGTTCCCCAGTAAGTGTGTTTCTTGAAGCAAAATCACATCAGGTAAATGTCTTTTAATATATTGAAGCACTATGCCCCTTTTCAACTTATCCCCCAACCCATTGACATTCCAGGACAGAAATTTAAGTCCGAGTGGTGATGGTAGTCCCATATCTTTGCAGTGCGTTAATTTGACATTTCAGGGGAGTCCCCACGGATGCGTCACTTTCTTGGCTAGCTGCCTTCATACAGACTGTTGTGTCTAGTGTGGACGTAATTCCTTCGAGTGCAGGCATTGCAGCGACATTATGACAACCTGCCTTATCGACCTTGTCATAACTTTGAATAAACCTAACAAAAGAAACCCATCCCCCCATAGTGTCGTCGTGTGGGACAAACTGTGCCCCAATGTAATCGTACGTAAATTTGTCGTATTTTCTCAATGACCGGAGTCCCTCCCACCCAACAAACCATAACTGTTTCCCCCTCCCTGCCTCCCTGCATGGGGGTATCGGAACCTTCCGCCACCCCAACATTGCAGAGCGCCTATCGCCCACCCCTGAAACTTGTAGGTCGTGTGCCAACCCCGCACCCGTTCTACCTTAATTGCAGAGCGATATTGTAACATTAGTTCGAGTTTCCGGACTACCCAGTTCGCTTACTTATTGTGCGGTGGCAAATGTCTGGTGAGAGATAGTCAATAGCATCTTGCCTTACAAGAAGCTTGTGGCCCTCGTGAAAGTTAAGACCTGCAGTATCCCAAAGAAAAAGTCATAGTGGACAATGTGTTGTCCCAATAAAGGATACAGACTAGTTATTTTATTTCGCCGTGGGTCATCAGACACTCACCATGTGTGGATCCCGAATTCTGCTCCAGTCGATTCTGCCCCGTCTCTCTCGTGAGTTCTGGTGGTTCTTTTTTCCCGCGACTCGCCATCCGTCGAGCCAGTCCCACGCCTCATCAGGAGTAGTGAAGAACCATGTCTTACCCTCCGCTTCCACTCGCAGCTTGGCAGGGAATAGCATGGCGTATTTGATGTCTTTCTTACGCAGGGCTCTTTTAATTTCGAGGAAGCTACGCCTTTGTCGCTGGACCCTGATCGTGAAGTCAGGGAAGAAGGTCACCCTGCTGTTTTCGAGTTCTATTGGTGGTGCCGTTCGAGCAGTTTGTAAAATAATGTCTCTGTAGTTGAAGACTCTTGCCACTATAGGTCGCGGGGGAGCCCCGGGCCTGGGTCTGCCACCGGGCACTCTATGTGCCCGATCTATCATGAAAAGTTTGACAGTCTCGTCGTGACCAGGTCTTCCACAAACAGGTTTACCACCTGTCCCTCGGCACGTTCCGGAACCCCAAGAATTCTCACGTTGTTGCGCCGTGAACGCCCTTCATACTCATCAAGGAGGTCCTCCATTCTATCGCTTCAGGTCTGTAGCTCAGTCACCTTCTTTTGCAGGGTGGAGGTGTCTTTGACCAAGGAGCTAG
Organism: Calotriton arnoldi; assembly: GCA_963921515.1. Taxonomy (NCBI): domain Eukaryota; kingdom Metazoa; phylum Chordata; class Amphibia; order Caudata; family Salamandridae; genus Calotriton; species Calotriton arnoldi. The sequence continues at coordinate 1,795,139 of CAWUFW010000406.1, forward strand.
TGGTTGATTCGACTTCTCTGATTCTAGAGTTCATGTTACGCATGTCTGCACGTATTAGAGAAACTTCGGCAGATACAGAGTCAATCCTGGTCTCTGGTGACGTCCTCACCGTAGTGATGGCGGTCATTATATCTTGGAGAGTGAGTTCTGACGACCCGTCACCCTCTTGTTGCTTTTCCGGTAGATCTTCCGCATCTTTGTCCCTAGGGCCCGCTCCCTTATTCCAGGCGTATTTATCCAGCTTGGCCTGCGTAGAGGCTTTAGTAGTTCTTCCGCCGGCCATTATATATCTCCACGAGTCCAGGAGTTAATCAATAAAAGTGGCCAATCGTTGGTTATTCGTTGCAAGCACCGGGTATGCGGGCCTCGTCTTCAGGCCGAGGCGGCTCAGGTAGTTCGCTATCTGGAGTTCACCCGCAACTCGGGCTATCCACCCCTTGGGCGGCCTTGTCCTCGATAAGTGGGGCACCCTCTATGCAGTCCCAGGGCCTCCGGAATGTCCCCGGACCCGTCTCCACCCCCAATTGCCCGAGTGGGCCAAAGGGTATGCTGGTATTCACTAGAGCTGGTAGCCCTGTTCAATTTGGGGATATCTGTGGCAACGCTGCAGCTCGTGCTAGTTGTAGGGAGGGTGGGAGATAAGTGACCGCATCAGTCCAAGGCAGCGACCCACGCAGCAGGAGGCAGCCGCTTCTAGGCGCTCACGCCGTGTCCCCTGGGTTGCGTTACGGGCAGCGTGGCAAGCATGCAGCCGAGAGTCTCGTCCCTGGACGCCGGAGGGAGCCACTTCCAGGCTCCAAGCAACAGTCAAAGGGCTCTTCACTAGGCCCACACTTGATTCGGCGGCCCAGCAGGCTCGGGGTATAGTGCCTGGTATAGCTATTGATTATGCGTCCCCTGCAGACACGGGGCACGTTCGGGCACCAGGAGGCCAGCGCAGCGCCAAGCGCGCCGCTCTCCAAGCCTCTGACGGCCGCCGCTCTTCACCGCTGCAGGAAATGGGGCCCTCACCAGTCCGCGGTACACTTCGGTCCCCCGGAGGCCTCACACCCCCGTGGGCACTGCGCCGGGTCTTCGTCTTCTCGTGCCATTGTCATCGGCTGTGTGCAGAAACTCGAGTGCCCCTCCTCCACTGCTCGAACTACGCAGGCGGAGTCGCTGCCGGGGCCATCGCTCCGTTCTTCGTCACCGCTTGGTCAATTTCACCCGTTCCTTCGTCAAAGGTACTCCGGGTGGGCTCCGGTTGCTGGAAAGTTGATTAGGTTACACTCTCTCAGGATAATTGGACGGATTTTTCTGGAGAAAGGGGCGCGCTCGGACGGAGCCGCTCTAAGTTGCGGCCATCTTCCTGCGTGTATTTCTGATTGCGTGTACAACAGCTTGCCATCTGATGCTCAGATCGAAGTTATGGGCGTCAGGGCATCATCTTGTCGGATGAGCCATGGCAGTAGGCGACCTGCTCGATCGCAGCACTGTGCGTGCGTGCTGAGTGCGACTTCTAGTTTAGGCATCTCAGTCTCTGCAGTAATGTGTGATGTTCTGTTCTTTTCGCTGTGGTCTCAGTAGTGGGTCTCGCACCACCCCAGCCTCCAGTTGAAGCAGCCCATCCTCCACCTTCCCAATGTCGATTTCTTTGACTTGCCGAAATACTATTTGCATGTTTAAACAGTGGCCCCTTATTACCACTTTAAAAGCGTCCCATTCTTTAAGGCGTGAAGATGCTGCACCTGTATTATCGCTAAAGTAATTAGTGATTGCTGCATTGAGGGCTTCACGAAATGGTTGATCTTCCAGTGTCTCGGGGTGCAGGCGCCATCTAGGAATGACAGCAAGGGCTGTTTCTCACGACATTTGTAAGTATTGTGGATTATGATCTGAGTGAGTCCTCCCCATGTAATCAGTCTTGCTCACCACCATAGCTATCTCACTTGTGCAGAGTAACCTGTCTGGCCTCACATGTAATCCATGGGGTCCTGAGTAATAAGAGTATAGTTTGTCTGTAGGGTGTCTTTGTCTCCAGACATCTATAAATTGCCAATGTGCCATCCAGGCATTTAATGCCCTCGCCGCTAATGTTGTGTGTGTACCAGGAGGCGAGGGAAGGATCGGTCAAGAGTTGTGTCCAAAACACAGTTGATATCCCCACCTAACAACCATGGCACCCCGTGCCAGTTAGAGAGTTTGCTAGTCAGTAAATCGAGGAAAGATGCCCGATCTGTATTGGTCACGTAAATGGAGCCTATTACTATGCGTCTGCTGTCCAGACGGCCCTTCACAAGTACGTACCGACCTTCAGTGTCTATCACCGTTTCCTCTGATTTGAAGGGGGTGCCCGGTCTGAACCAGATCAGTGCACCTCTAGGGTAAGCTGAGTATCCGATAGCGTATAACTGCCCACGCCATCTTCTCTGCAACCTCTCAATTTCAGGAGTTGTAAGGTGCGTTTCTTGCAGGAGGATTATTTGGGCCTGGTGTCTCTTGAGGTAGGGGTATATTGAATATCTCCGGGAAGGTGTGTGGATCCCTTGGACATTCCATGTGTATACCTTAAGAACTGTCATGGTGGTGATAGATTAGTCTCTGGCGGCAGTTGAAGCGTGGGGGCCGACATGCTACATGTATGGGTATCCATGTCAGGTGAGTTTGGGAATGTGTTTTTATTCGAGTCTTGTGGGTATGTTACCTGGCTGAAAAAACCATGACAAACCAAACAAATATTAACTACCATATTAAATAACATAAGGGCAGGATTGCAACGTGCATCCGTCCAAACGGTTAATCAAAACTTAGCACCTACGTTGGCTAGCAGGGTCGAGCAGTGCCCGTACTAGGTGTTAACCACTGGGGGAATGAACATATCCACCAGGTTATGTCATACATGGGATCTTGTGACTCATCTTTGCACAGCTAGATCTAGGTCTTGTGCTTAGTGTTACATGCATGCTGTATAATTGCCAATTCTGTGTGTTGTCTCTGGCACACTCCATGACCAATATCATGTATAATTTCAATTTGCGCTTACGTATGCATGCTATATAGACAAACATTAATCATACAGTGTCCAAAGATACTTGCTTGGCCGCGGTTGTTGGACAAATATCCATGCCAGGATAATGGCAGGAGTACAGCTACATGATGTCGTCTGCTGTTTGCGGGGTGATCACTGGCAAGGTGCAGGAGCCCTGGGAGGTGGAGGCCGCTTCCACAGACTCCGCGTTGCTGCCACGATCCTGAAGGCTTTCCTCAGATATGGAGTCTCTTCGATGATCACTTATGTCAGCTGCTGCCTGCAGTGCTTTACGTTGGTCCTGAATCATTTGCACGATGTTGGGACCATGTCTCATGGGTTTCTCCCGCAGTCTGCGTCTCTTTCCTCTTCGATTTCCGGATACTGCTCCTGATTGCGTCTTTCCTTGCATGTCTGTCGGTGGAATCGAGCCCACCAGCCCCACAGAGTCTATCCATTCCCAGGCGGCGACGGGGGTGTCAAAAAATGTGACTTGCCCTTAGCCACTATTCTTAGGTGTGCAGGAAATAGTAAGGAATATTTCAGGTCCAAACTAGGTAGGCGACGTTTCACTTGCAAGAATGAGTGCCTTTGTTTCTGCACTGCTATTGTGTAGTCCGGGAAAAGCATGACTCAACTGTTTGCAATTTGTATAGACTGCAACTTCTGGGCCTCTTTTAGGATCGTCTTTGTAGTGTAGTACCCGGAATAAAAAGGGTCTAGGATCTGCTCCTGGGGGAGGGGGTCGTCAGGACCCTGTGCGCCCTTTCCACTACAAAGTGTTTCATAAGTTTAACTTCAGGTATTATTCGCTGTATCCAGGTCTCCACGTATGTGGCGGCATCAGTACCCTCCTCTCCTTTTGGTAGACCAATAACTCTGTCGTTGTTCCACCGAGATCAGACTTCTGAATCCTCTGCCCTGAGCTTGAGGGCATGCACACGGTTCGTAAGTTCTTTCAGATTCATTTCCGCTTCCCTTGCCTTTGGTGACAGTTCTTCCATGGTGACTTCTAATGTGTGGGTTTTTTCCGTTAGCTTATGATGGTCTGCATGTAAAAGGTTTAGGTCACTCACTACTGTGTCAATCTTAGCTTCCAGTGAGTTACGTGTTTGTTCCAATGTATTCCCCAGTCTTTCTACTGCAGCTAGGACTGCAGCCAGTTTGCTGGACATTGAGTCAGTGAGCGCCATATCCGACGTTTTGTCTGACAGGGTGAGGGCTGGTGGAGGCTGGCCAGAGGATCCACCTGCGCCAGAGCGGAGCCGACCCATGTCCATCAAGTGCCGCCTTGTTAATCACTATACTCAATGCCTCTGCTTTGTCCCACTTGTGCTTGCAGCTCTGTGCGCTGCGCTTTCCACTCAGTTTCAAGAGCACCTCTGCTGTGTGTGCCGGTCAGGGGGGGTACCCCTCAGGTACAGCCGGGGTCTGTTGTCTTTCCCCGCTTACCGTGGTAACTGTGCGGTGTGCGCAGTGTTTACGCACTTCAGTGTCGCGCAATGCCTCGACCCATGGTTCAGTGCCCCTGCGTCATCTGTCACCAATAAGCGTTAGTGCAACTTTAACTGTTGGTTCGCCGCCTCGTGCCTCCCGGTCAGCCGTCCACACAGGCCTACACCCGATTCCTCGTCTTCCCCATAGCTGACCTCATCTACCGGACGTTTTCAGTGTGCATCCAACGTGCCCGGTGCCCATGTCCAGCCTGGGCAGGGACCGACGCACCGATCTCGTGGTGCACAGTTGCGTGTCTTTCCGCACGCCTCGCGTTACTCGATTGCAGCCTGGTGCCTTCAACCACCCCGGTCTGGAGTCAACTCCTCACCTCCACCCTTCACCAGCAAGACTCCGCCGTGCACCTGGTTTCACAATTCCCTGTGGGATCATAATCTTGTGGTGTCCGTTTTCACCACATCGCACCATCCGTTCTTTTGGTTTCCTCTGGCTCCCGATGCAGTCTCAGGCATGCCTCGCGGTCACCGGTTTATTAATGGGGGCGAGCTCCAGTTGTTCCGGTCAAGGTGGCCTCACCAATTGGCTCCTGCAGCCACTGGGTTCTCTCGTAGTTATTCCGCACCAGTGCCACGCAGCTGCTTGTCTCCCGCTCCGATCCCACTCCTGAGTACTCTGCGATCCTGCGGACTCAGAGCTGCGCTCAGTATGTTACGACCTCGTGGCATGGCCCCCACTACCACCACAATCTCGCGCTCATCTCTGCTTCCCCCACTGGCGCTATGTCTTCGGCTAATGGTTATGCAGGTCCGGAGCGACCGCTCATTTAGTCCCCGTGGTGCTGCCTACGTCTCCGAGCAATCATTCCCGGGCTCACCGCTCTGCTCTGTCGAGGCCCGGTGTCGCCACTCAACCCAGTCCGGGTCCAGATGGTCGCCATCGCTGCCCCCGGGCGAGTCTCTATCCTGCTCTGGGCGCTGCGGTATCTGCTGGGGCTGCCGGTGTAATCCGCAGCCGCTGGCCCCACTTTTATTTGGTTAAATTCCAGATTATGGGTGATGGATGGCGGAGCTCTAACGAGATGCCACCCTTCACCCCCCAGGTTACACAAGTCATTATGGCCACAAAGAAGAATGGGATGTACACATTCTAGGGACATAAACTATACATAGCAGAGGATTTCACAAATTAGCGAATTTCTTGTTTGAAACAAACTTAAAACATAAGAGATTCCGAACCTTAAGAGTACAACTGTGGCAAAAGGACAAACTATAGGCTACTGGATTCAGCTCTAATGATTATCACACTAGAAGGTAAGATCATAGAATTCACAGAACCAGGTGACGTGGGACGGTTCCTGGACATGACAGAATGTCCAGACATGGACACCCAAGCACCCAGTGACTTACAGAGAAATACCAATATGACAAAATTACTTTGTATGCCTCACCATCAACAGAGATATCATCAACCTACTTCCAGAAAAATTAGACAAAGGTGGTCTACATCTAGTAGTTGAATCTCTGACAGGGAAAAATAAAGATCTTTCTTGAAAATGGATGTATAACCAATAAGTCAGGGCTCTTCTGCATGCTTGTCTTCATCACACGTTTCCAAGAATTAATTTCCTCTCTTTGCCTTATTTTACTTTTCTTCCTTGCATGACAGATAATGTTCGGATGTTTATAGCTAGATGATTATTTCCCTGGGAGAAAGGACAATTGGGAGACAGGAGAATGGGAAATAGAACTGTAACAAATGCAAACCTCACTATGACAGAGTTACAAACTTCTAACATATCCTAGTTAATATGACAAACATGCACAACAAACTACACAAAAGATATAACTTCCCTCCATGATATGAACACCGCTTAACACAACATTCCACAGGCTTACTTATTGAAAAGCCTGACTCACCACAACCTATTCACCCATATCTTAATAATTAAGATTCGCTACAGAAGCTATACAACCACATTATGATGCTGAGAGGATAGCAGGCTCAGAGTAAAAGCAGAGGAAGCTAGTTTGAGAGATTACAACCCCTTATTGTCAAGAGAAGAACTCAATTTCCTTGCATAAGTTATACTTTATTGAAATTACATAATCACCTAAAATCAATGAGTGATTTTATTTTTTTTAAATGATTCCATGCCCGCCACCACCCAAAAAAAAATATATTTGTTAAGAGTTCTCCACCCAAACCACACCCTAGATCAGTGGTTCCCAAACTTTTTTGATCCGCGGCTCCGTTAACCTATTGGTCATTGCACGTGGCTCTCCACTGTTACTTTTTTGGGAGAGTGGGGTGGATGTAAGCCCGGTCTCAGGAGTACTTGCATTTTCCTCCTTGAAAATAATTGGGATGAAGCGGATGAAGGTATTATAATCATATATGCAGGATGTTTTGTATTACTAAGGCGGCGCCTCTAATAAAATATTACGAGCCGCACTTCTTTGCCCATGCCTTTTTTTAAGAGTACCCTCTCAAACTTTTTTTATCCCACTTACAGTGCTAGATAGCACCCCTATGCATGTAGGCCCCATTGCCAAAGTGTTTCTGCGCTTGAAGAATATTTGCATGCCCTTCCATTTCTACCCATATCATACGTGCCAACACACCTGTCTCAGCAGTGAGACTCACGATTTTTTAAACCACAGACAGCTTTATTTTTGCTGTATCTTCTCTAAAATTGCCTCCAAATCAATGCAAGTAAAATAAATTCCTTTGATTTTTTTTTTTTTTTTTTAAACGTCCCTCTTTCTTGCTTCTAAATGTTGGCATTATGCCGTATATGGTGTTGTACTTCCCTGTGCTCAAGGAGAGAGCAGGCCTGTCTGGAAATGTGAGTGTCCTGAAAGAAATGTGTACTGGAAGTACCTATGATTCAAGTACAAATGTCAATACTTAATAATATTTAGTGTGTTTAATAGACAGGACAAATGTACTTTCCTGATAACTTGCTTTGGTGTAAAATGCATTTTGAAAAAAACAAAACTATTAACGAGTCTAAAAAAATAAATCAGGCATCTTCCACTTACTTTGGGAGTGTTGGAATGTGGGGATCTAGTAAAATATGGAGGTCATCCCCCTCGACTGCCATCAATTAAGCACTACGTTTACAGCTTTAGGCATGTCACTTACAAATGATCGACATCATGCGTTTAAGTCTAATTAGTTTCACTGAAGCCAACAGACCCTTCAACATTAAATGCATTAAAGTGCTTGGTCCGCGGCTCCCCTGACTTGGTTTGACGGCTCCCCAGGGAGCCACGGCACACAGTTTGGGAACCACTGCCCTAGATTCTTAGTAAAGACATGAGAAAGTACTTGAGAACTACTTTTGCGAACACTATATTCATTTTCTTGACTGAACTGTAACCCCGAATTGATCTGCTCATCCTAAATCCTCATCAGATTAATCCTACCTCTTTACCTGAGCAAAAACACCAATGCTACAAAATCCAACGATTCTAAAGCACTCTCCCTCCTCCTGATCAATTATACATCCATTTAAGTAATATGTAAATCCAATAGTGAGCTTCAGCAAATACAATATGGCTTGTGCGTACATTATTAATATGCCAGAAAAATCCACAAAATAATGATCTATCTTTAAAGTATTTCCACTGCCAGGAGAGTGGGCGGTAGATAATAATACATCTCTCAATGCAAAGCGTGCTGCTAATAACAGTAGTCTTCATTCCAAATCCTCTAGCACCAGATGATTGCAGAAATGCTACTTTGGATCCCATGGAACCTTTTATCCAGAATGGAAGAAAAATTTGTCAGACTAAGATCATTTTGTTCATAAGAGTATACATTTTTTTTTTTTTTTTTAAATGGAAAAAGGCACCCCTTCCAGGCCAAACAGGCAAAAAATCTTCATTTCTGAACCCAGACTAGAGGCGACAAAAGTGTATTCTTGCCCCAACAGGACAGAAAATAGTACACAATCTAGAACGATTTCAGGCTCGATCAGCATTAGCTTCCAGGAGGGGTAGACGCGCTCATCGAGTCCCACATGGGAACAGAAGACAACACGGTACTCTACATCAGCACTGCTATGAGTGAGGCTATCAAGCTCATAATAAAAAACAAAAATATCACGATTTACAGTGCATAGAGCCCCACTGATACTACAATGCTCGAGGCATACATACAATAGGTGTCGAGGAGGTCATGAACAGAGAGAGGATCTGAGTGTGCCACCCTCCCCTTTTATTTTTGAGAGAGAAAGATTTCCTTGCCACTTAACCAAGGGGATGTGACGAGAACTGAATTTTCCTTCCAAATGTTCGTGTTGCAGGGTAACGTTCGACGTTTGCATGGATAAACATATAGATAGAGAACCCCTTTCTGAATCAGTGAGAAAAAGAGCATCCCCCTCAAAGGTCCCGTTTTTGGGTAGCACTGCTCACCTTAGATTATTTACCATGGACGCCATGACAGATTTGTTGAGAGCATCCAAGACAATACCTACAATAAACTGCTCAAGAATGTCGATTGCACTAGAGGTCCCCATCCAGAGTTACAAGAGGTCATAAGAACAGGCAGCAAAAGCATCAAACGTACAGACAGGAAAAATAAAAGCTAGAGTATTGGTATTCAGTGTCATAATAGGAGATTTCTCCTCTTATTGCACTATTTTCAAAGAAAGGCAAACATCTGCCACTCGTGTGGTAAGTGAAAAAATTAATGGCCATATATTCTCCATTTCAATGGAGAAAATATATTTTTTTAAAATAGCTTGCGCGAAGCAACCGAGAAGAGCGCCACAGGCAAATCAAAGTAAAAAAAATAATAATAATGATTCATAAAAAGAATAAACATGTACTTAGCTGTCTTCCACCCAGCAAACAAGACGCATTCATTAGAACGGTCTAAATCTCACATTTCAGAATTCCACTCGTTGAGTGCGTGTGTTCTGTGTTCTCTTATTATGCTGCGTAGTACGTAATTAAAGGAAAAATGCAATATTTATAATGTGCAAGTTCATCCTGGGGAGCGTCACTGTCAGTTAGCACTTTAATGTTATCCATCTCAATGAAAACTGATTTGATCGACCTTTGAGGATGAAAATCTGCGAAAACCCACCCAGAGTCAAATCATCTTAAGGGCAGAATCCTGCAGTGGAAGCATTAGTCTACTGACCCATCATTGCAATGAGCTACCTACCTCGGGCAGAAAAACAAAGAGTAAAAGACCGTAAAACCAAGGTGACTGGCCATCCCTTTTTACGGAACATCTTGCACTTAAACTGCTAAAAAATATGGCAGGATAAACAAGATCGAAACCACTGGTTCTTTGCACTCATTCTCCAATAAAACAGTAACAGCATTGAAGAGAGACTACCCTATACTGTTCCACTATAGGCTGATCTCATTACTAAATAAGGCTAGGGAGATTCTAGCAAAAATCTTAGCGAACAGATTACAAAAGGTGATCTGATCCTTAATCCAGAAGTCCCAAGGAGACTTTGTACCCAATAGAAACTTTAGACACCATTTTCGCACTCTTTGTCACTTACTATGGCACTCAAGAGATTCTCTTAAACTGACAGTGAGAGGTACATTCCCTTGATGAGGAGAAAGCCGTCGATCAAATAGAATGGAGCTACCTTTTAAAAGTCACTGAAAGCTTTAACCAAGGTGAACTCTTCATATCCAAAGCTCACAGGCTGTGTGGCAATACCTTGGTGTAGGTGACATGATGTAGGGGATTTTATCTGGGCCATTCCCAATACAAAGAGGTACGAGACGGGGCTGCCCAGAGTAGCTTTTACTATTTCTACTGGCTCTGAAACCACTAGTCACAACCATACAGATAACCCAACATTAAAGGGACTCACACCAGCTGCAGAAGAGGAGAAAGCTATTTTGAATGTGGATGACATGATGCCAACATTAACAGAACACAGGACTTTATTACAGACTCTTACTACCTTAACGGAGAGATTTTCTGGCTTCTTTGGATATAAAATTAAATGGACAAAGTGCATGGCACTCCCAATGCTCCCCCACTACAGCAGCGCTGAAAGGAAGCAGCTTTAAATGGGACACACAGAACCTCAAATATCTGGGAATACTACTCCATATTCGCCCAGCTGATATGATCTTGTCAACCTAAAACCCCCAATCCGACATACGAACTCAGACTTCCATAGATGGAAGGCACTAAACTGATCATTCTGGGGCTGATTACAAGCGATTAAAATAATGACATCTAGATGTTATTTGTTAAGTGTGCTCCCTTTCTCAGTCCATTTGTGACTGTTACATCAAATTGAGCGAGACATCAAACTCTTCCTTTGGAATGGGGACAAGACCTCATAGGACGCCTTCAAAGCTTCACGAACATAACACAGCAGGATGAATTAAGGCCCGATTATACAGAGTGTACAATCCTCCAAGATAAAGGTCCTCCTGCCAAATTTAAAAGCGGGCGGTCCTTTGGTTTAATCACAGCGGAGACTACTCTGTCTTCGTCATAAGTAAGCCTCTCCGCCAGCCCTGTGGTGTAAGGGTGCGTTGGAAGCAGACCTCTAATTCTACCCACCTAATTTAGATGTGCAGAATTAGAGGTCAGTTTTCTCTGTCCGTCACCGCCAGAAAAACCCTGGCGGTAACGGGCAGTGAAAACTAATAACTACTCCCCTCATCATGGGAAATGTGAGGGGAGGAATCCCATGGTGAGGGGAGGAATTTCTTTTCTATTTTCAAAAAGAAAATCCTGCTTCGGGATTTTCTTTTTGAAAATAAAACCAAAACAGTTTGGTGCAGGGCTCCATCATGTTGACAGAGCCCTGCACCAAACCGTCAAACTGTAAGCAGCACTGACAGGAACAGCCATGTCGGTGGATCTTGCCAATGCTTTAGAAATGTCCACCAGCATTTGTAAATTTGGCGGGCGGAGTAGTATCAGCCTGGCAGACGTTAAGTCTGATTTAACAGTTATTTAGGGCAGAGGCGCCTAAAAAAAGAGCCCCATTAGCAGGTTTGACTCAAAAGTCTACAAAACAAACAAATGGCTCTAGTTCTATGAAATAAAGGTCTCAAGTCAGACAACATAAAACTTATTTTCTGTGGTGAGGAGTTTCATCTTCCAAATCTCCAGTTTAAAAAAAAGATGTACACACAAACATGTATCTAATGCTGGGATTTTTGGAATCTTGTACTGGAACCCTTGCTAACTCTCTCTAACGAAAACAAAGTAACACACACCTTTCATAACTATAATGCTAGCATTCAATTAAAAACCTAAAGAAAAACATCTGTCTGTTGCCTATCAAATGGAGATGTGGAATTTAGGTGTCCTGCACAGCAACTCACCACAACCACAAAGATAAAACTTCTATATCACAAGTTCAAACACTCAAAAGCAAATGCCTAATATAACAATTCTTTGTGCATGCAATTCAGCGCAAACACTAAGGGCCTCATTACGATGTTGGTCAGTAAAGCTCCGAACGGCATTTGGATTTTCCTAACTCGTGTCGGAACCCATGTTTCCGACCAACTCGGAAACATTTCTGACCAACCGATTACGATAGAAGGTAACCGTTCGGTCTTTCCGACACTGTTCCGACCGGCATTCGGAGACTTCGAGTCGGTTGGAGCCGAATCGTACAGGTCTATGGACCGCATTTCCGACCGACGAATTACGATGTCGGATTCGGACAGCCTTTCCAAATCGGTCTGTCCGACACGAAATGGCTGTTGGAAAATGACTTTGGGGGCCCGTAGCAGGCCCCCCTTCTCCCGGAGGACTTTGGTTGGGGCCCGTGAGGGTACCCATGGGACTCCTCTTTCCAAACTATGCACAGTGTGGCAGGCACCATGGGGTGCCTGCGACAGGGTGAAAGGTTTATCACAACCACCCCATTTTTCAATGGGAGCCTGTGTTGTCGGTCGGAACATAGGGTCCCATTGAAGTCAATGGGAGTCCGACAGAATGGTGTTCGGAAACATCGTAATCAGTCGGTCTGACTCGCCGAACCCTAGTGGGTCGGAACCGATTCCGACACAGAGTCGGTCGGAATGCTTTCCGACCGACATCGTAATGAGGCCCCAAGTTTTAACTCTGGATTCTGTTGTCATGAAAAAAACTGTCAGTCTAGATTCACTCTGCAATATTAACCAACACTGATGAATCTGCAAAGAATTTACAGTCTGCTTCATAATGGCAAGTATGGAAAATGCTGAAATTCAATAAGGAAGTTTGAGCAACAAAAAATAAATAAGAATTACCTGTCCTCAACAAACAGCTTAATTTTTGGTTCAGCTGCACCACTGGGAGAACTGCCCACTTCTGAGAAAACAGGAGACTGGGTCTTAAGCAGCAAAGCGGTCTGTAAGAAATAACATCCTATAAAAATGTAAACAAGTCTAGAGAACTACATCTATAATCTAACAGGCACATGGAATGGCCAGTCTTGAGACTGCAGCGCTACATGAAAAAATAAATACACAGCGTTACACAACATGGCAGTCGGGTTTTACATAGTGCATGATATAGCTATTGCTAAACAATTAACAAGAAGGTTAGTACACAAGTACTTATTCAGTCGTAGTCAGCTAAGCTTTGATACAAGGCAAAGGATTTGCAGATTCTGAGGTGGCATCCTTTAGTGAATACTGTGCCCACTCAATTCAGCGAACGTTTGTTCGGACAACTTACTATACAAGGCACTTAGAATTCAGAACAGTCTATCTGAATTTTCCTCCTAGTCGGCAGGCAGCTGCATTATCCAAGGTATGTCGAGTCTCACTTATCGAGCTAGTTTCACTGCTCCCGCTCCCATCCTGGTTTACTACTCCACCTTCTGTAATATTCCTCTTGTCGTCGCATTGAAACTCAAGTGCATGGTCAGTAGGACATAAAATCTTCAATAAATAAAATTGCATCCATATTCGGACTTTCTATGACTGCTTATTAAGCACTGGTCTAGAGATATTCAGAGTTTGGTTTCCAAATATATAGTAAAGATCTTTCTAATGAATGGGCCCAAGACCAGGAAAGAGAAAAAGCTAATTTTGAAATGTGCCAGTTTCATAACATATTTAAATGAACTAACAAAGACAGTGACATATACCCTACTGAGAGAGGTCAAATCTAGTACCCTAAGCACTGACAATTCAGTGAGAAAGCCGATCTTCTACTGATTCAAGACTAGAGTGAGCTATCGTGTGCCCCTGCTTTACGTAGGTCATGAAGATCACGCACTGTATCCATTGCCACATCTGAAGGGAGATACTGAAACAGAACACAGCAAATTATCTCTGCTTAGTATGTGTTCCAGACTCTGCTGTTCAGCCGATGCTGTTGTCTCTGTTGATCAGTGCCTGGTCCTCACGAGTCAGATAAGCAAAGGGAACAGGGAGTGCCTTGAGACAGAACTAACAGGTGGTGGGGTCATGGCTCTTGAAGTAAGAACAATTTGTCAAAACCAGAAGTCTAACTGGTTAATTACACAACAACGCTATTAAATTTGAGATTCCCCATACACACAAATCGTAGACAAGGACAATGCAGTAATAATAATACTAAGAAAAAATCGAAACCTTTTCATTACCAGCAAATTAAGATTGGTTATTCACACTAGATTTACCTGACTGGTGTAGAGAACAAGCTGAACAAGCTGGGGCATCAGCGCATCTGCCATTGTCAACGTCTGTAAGTTTGGATGCATAAGAGTTGTCAACAACACTGGAAGAAGGTGGCCAAGCATAGTCGCCTTGGTTACTTGTTCCAGACCTTTTAACCTTCAAAAACAGAAATACACATCTTTTTGCGTATTCACAATGAAAAAATTGAAAAATTACTTCGAAAGTTCTGCAAATTCGTTTTATTACCATCCATTTGTATATCTGGATTGACAGCACAGCTGTCTGCAAGGCCTGTTATTACCAATTATTTAACATACACTCAGTTTGGGGCTTTCTCTCCCTAGAGTGGAATATTTCTCTGTTGCTTCATACTATTGGCTGTTTGGTGAATCATTCCATCTCCTATAGAGCGATTACATTGGAATGGTAAAGGACCATTTTACATCTCAAATGTACACTGAATTATCAAACAAGAATTCTATATCTCAGATGTATTCTAAACGTAAAGCAATCCTATTAATTTTTTCTTAATTACTTCATCCTAAAAAAAACACCTTGACTGCATTCACATACTGATACAATATCATTAGTTAAAGATAGAGAATCTTTTTTTCTAAGACAACAGACATTTTTGTGGTAATGATAAAACTCCATGTTAAATCACTATTATGGTTACGAAATAAATAAGACAGGATAGACTATTGCAGATATTTTCAATATAGTTTGAAATAGGATAAGAAAGGTATATTCCCTCACTGAGGATTGTGTGAAGGTTGCTTGTGATTATTTAGAATATCTATGCTTACAAATCATCATTACAGTGAAGTAATTTGTACTTTTCAAGTACTGTTTGGTTATGTTGTACAATGATGAAACCGGGTGCCCAAGCTAAGTAAAGATGAGATGGAGGAATGCCTAGTTTTGACCATGTTTGTGGCTTAATAACCCTACTTGAGCATATGCCCCCAATTTATGCTAACATCAACATTCAAAGAAGTAAGGGTATATCACCACTTGGCTGTTTTCCATTTTTGGCAAAGGGTATATGTTGCTCAATAGTGCTATTGTAGCAACCTTGCCTTGTGTTGCATGTTTACAGGGAATACCAGAGAAAGCATGATGTATGGTCATCTTGGCCAACTGAACACCGGTGGGTTAGATGTCACCTTTTCTTAAGAAGTCCCCGATTCAGAATATTTACTACTGCAGAAAAATCTCTATGATTTCCCACTTCTATTTCTTCCACTTTCTTGTTGTATGCCTCGTATGGATGGCCACACAGTAAGCCAGTCTCAACACCAGACTCTGAATAGTATTTCTCATGATCAGGGAAAATAAAAATTGGTGCTATTAATTTCACGCTTCTCTGGGCCATTCGTAATAAGGGCCTAAAGTGTATCAAATCCTAAATCCTCAATGAGCCAGGCCTCTGAAGTCTGGCTAAAGAGACTCTGAAGAAAGTGATTTAGGGTTTGGAGACCTGCACCCTGTCATATAGAACGTATGCATCTATGATGCGGTATCTGAAAACAAAAGCAGAACTTTTCAATTTTGAGATAATCTTACAGAGAAGACAGAGGAAAAAGTATGAAGCCCTCACTGAAACCAGAATTGGTTCCAAAACGGCAGCTATGGTTGTAATAGCTACGTAGAATAAGCCTCTAAAATAGAACTTCTGCATGCTCCGGATTCTTAATGTACAGAAAGTCAAACTATTCAGCAGCCACATGTCTGTCTGTATATCTATATCTATATATCTATATCTATATCTATATCTATATATATATATATATATATATATATATAAATATTTGCAATGATCTCACGCTGCCAGAGCGCAAGAAGGGTCGCACACAGGATTTCGATTCAGGAGTTAAGTATTTATTGACTTGACGCGTTTCGACAGCACGGTCTTTGTCAAAAAGTCATACAATATAGATAGATAGATATATACATATATATATATATATATATATATATATAGATAGATATATGAATATATACTTTTTTATTTTTTTACACAGGTGGAGACAGTAAGCCATGGCCTATAAGTTTGAAGTCTGTGGTTAGCAAATTAACACTTTTGTGCCCTCCCCCAGTAAATGTGCTCCCAATTGAAGGATGTAGGAAAGTAGGATCTGTTTTCATGGTCACCCCGCTTTTTGCCTGGTGTCAGTATGTTTTGACTGTAGTTTGCTGGGATCCTGCTAATCAGGAACCCCAGCATCTGTGCTCTCTCTCCCAAAATGGCTTTGATAAGTACTTTCGTACCTCCACAATTGGCAACTGGTGTACCCTTATAATTCCTTAGCATATGGTACTAAAGTACCCAGGGCATAGGTACACCAGGGGTCTCCCATGGGCTGCAGCATGTATTGTGTCACCCATGGGAGCCCACTTCAACTCAGACTACAGGCCTGCCATTGCAGCCTGTGTGAGGTGGTGCTTGCACCTCTCACGACAGATAAAGGTTTTCTTTTATTTGAGGTCACTATACTTAAAACCTATAAGTCCCCCCTAAGGTAGGCCCTACAGTCCTGAGGGCAGGGTGCTTGGTTATAAGTGTGAGGGTGTCCCTGCATGAGCAGGATACCCCTACAAACCTCAGAGTCGATTATCCAGGCTTTGTGAGTGCAGTCAGCCATTTTGAGACATATAGTGCACTTCAGTCACTACGAGATGTCTAACTAAATAATGTCTGCGCCAAATCTGGTCATATTTGTATCAAACATATTGGAATCATACCCCCAACACAGATTCCGGTGTTGGAAGTATGATCCCATGTACTGGGGAGCCCCCTGTATTCCTGGTTACAGCCTTTTAGGGTCTGCCAGCAAGCTAGTGCTGCTGCTGACAACAGGCACGATTCTGCCCACCTGCTGCTGAGCTGAGCTCAAGCAGGGGAAGGTAGAACAATAGGTTTTCTGTCATAGGGAGGTGTGACCACCTCCCATACAAGAATTAGTGTATTGGGCTGGGGTGGGGGCGCTTTCCAGCGCCACCAGACTGCATTGAAGGGCACATTTGGTGCCATCCTTGTATACTCCAGTTTGAGCCAGTTCAGGAACCCTTGGATCCCGCTCTGGTGCGAAACTGGACAAAGGACAGGTGAGTATCCGCCCCTCTGTCCAACCCCTCACATGGGAGAGACCCTCGAGTCGTTCCAACCCTTTCCTTGGGTATTTAAGGGCTCCCCCGTGGGTGGGTCCTCGGATTCGTCGTGGAACAAGACTCACCACTGAAATCAAGACACTCGTCAACCATCTGGAAACTTCAACTTCGTTGACTTCGACTGGAACTGAGACTGCATCAAGGAAGACGCCTGCTGCTCCTGGTACAGCTGTTCAAGTCTTCTGCTTTGTCTGTCTGTGCTTCACTCAGTTTCTCCAGAAGACCTGTGGGCATCAAGGACATCCGAAGAAATATCCCTTGGAGTGAAGGTGTCACTCCCCTTTATCTGCAGGCAGGTGAACAAAGCTGACCGGTCTGCTGATCCTGTCGTCCTACGGACTTCCCGAGGCCCAGCAACATAGATGATGATTCTGCAACTTTCCAGAGCTGCAATTTTGAGGACAGTATCCCTCGCAGGAGCCGCTGGGACCAAACCCTTGTGCACCGCGTAGACTTGCCGTTGCCAAGGCTTGTTGGCTCTGCACTCCAGCACCTCATCCCTCGAAGATCAGCATCCTCTCTGCATCCCTTGCACCATGGGCCTCCATCTTTGGTGAGCTGCCTGAGGTCCTTTTACTACTCCTCCGCCTGTGGCATACACTCTGTCCCATCTGCTTGCAGGTTCTCCTCTTCAATCATCCACCCTTGGAATCCACTGTCAATCTACAGAGACTTCTCGAGAGGACTTCTTTCTAAAGTCTTCCATTGTTGTCTACAGGAGGTTCTGACGTCACTTCACCCCTATGCACCCGGCTTCCCTGGTGCAGGTAACCTGGTTCCTGGGACATCCGTGGGGTGGCTCTCCAATCTTCTGTCCTCCAAAAGGTTTCTTTGAGGTCGTCTGGGAAGGGTCCTTTTTCTCTAAAACTGCAACTGTGATTTCTCCATGGACTTCCACTGGGCACGCGTCTGGGTTTCCACTCTGCACACTGGGTACTTACCTTGGGTGGTTCCTTGTTCTCCCAGCTCCTCTGAGTCTTCTAGTCCAAGTCCCGTTCTTCCTTGCAGTTCGCATTCCACTTCTTTAGTAAACATCAACGACCTCGGGAGGAAGATCGAAAGAAACCAGTTGCCGCCACTCAATGTCCATGCATGGAGGTGCAGATTGCAAAGGCCCGGGTACATGACCCTGTCCTGCTGGTTCGTGGAGAGCCTCACAAAGCAGAAGGACGGATGCTCATGCCCAGAAGTTCTGCATACCAATTCGAAGCCCCTAAGATGGCTTGGGGTCTGTCTTCCTTGACCTTCTTCAGAACTAAAGTCAGGAGGGCTAGAGGCGGAGAGATATAAAGAAGCCCAGAGCTCCACTCGAGACAGAATGAGTCTCTGAAAGAGAGCCTTCTGGGGAACTAGCACACAAAAACACTGACATTGTGAGTTCTCTGCGGTGGCAAAAAGATGGAGCCAGGGCTCTCCCCATTGCTGGAAAATGCCCTGCTCCACTGGTGTGATTGCCATTCGTGATCAGCTAGCTGTTGGAAGCTGAGTTTATTCACCCTGGTGTCAGTCAATTCCAGAGGCACAATGCCTCCTGGCACAAGAGCTAAGACCCATCTCTACCTGCTTATTGCAGTACCCCACAGCAGCTGTGTCTTCAGACTACCTATACCAGTCCCCCTTTAATAAATGGTAGGAAGGTCTTAAATGCCAAGCGAACCACCCACAACTCCAATAAGCCGATACCAGAGTCCTCCGATCACCTCCTCGGCCCAGTAGTGATGCATCAGTCACCAACACCAGCTCTGGGCGCGGTAAGGGTAGGGGTTAGCTACTGGCCCAATTGATGGCATAGCAGCCACCACTGCAGATCCTTAGCAGTCTCCTGACACCTGGATGGAAATCCTATAGGTTCCCCCGGTGTTGTGCCCACTGTGGCTTCAGGATCCCACTGCAGAGCCCTGATATACTATTTGGTGTGGTCAACTAGCAGGATGCAGGAGGCTTATAGTCGCTGCAGCCTAAACACTATTCTGAGATCTAGTACAGCAGTTGAAACATCAGGATACTAGAGTCTCTGCTCTGGGGGGGGGGCAAAACTTTACCATATCCAGGGTGGCTCCGATGAATGGGAGAATATGCGAAAGGAGTCAATTGTGACTCTGGCACGTTGATAGTGAACTCCAATGATGTTAGGAGGTTAGGAGGTTGGTCGTTGTCTGGAAGTGGGCTAAGACTACCTAGGGTGAGCCTGCCTTGAGAAGCCAGTTGTTTAGGTATGTGAAGACTGGAACACCCAACCTCTGAAGGTGTGCTGCGGCCACGGTCATGTTTTGTGAACACCCGAGGGGCATTGTGGAGGCCAAAAGGGGAGCAATGCAAACTGAAAATGTTCTTGGTCCATTGTGAACTACAGATAACGCCGGTTAACAGGACAGGAATTTGGAAGTAAGTATCCTGCAGGTCTACACTACCATTCAGTCTCCAGGATACAAGGCAGACAGAAACTAGGTTATCATGATTATCTTTAATTGGTCCTTCCACAGGAAGGCATTCGGAAGGGGAATATCTAAAATAGAATGAAGGCATCCATCCTTCTACAGCACAAGGAAGTAGCGGGAATAACACCAAACCCTACTTCTGCGGACTGAGCAGTCTCAATGGCTCCTCTGGCCAAAAGGGACAATTTGTAGGACCCTTGCATCCGAATTGATGATGCAGTCTCGCCACCTTTGGAGGGAATGTCTGATCCTGCCACATACATGGTGGGTGTGTGTTGAACACCCACACTAAAGACGTTTTGCAGTAGTGGTTGCCATAGGGGTGGAGGACTAGGCTGCCTGATGTCCCTGGGACCATTGGGCTCAGTCACAAAATGGATGAGATGGTTGTTGTGCGGCTGCTGGGTCTGACGCTACCGATATTGGAAATCCCTGGCATATCCACGAAAGGGATGACACTATTGGGGAAATTGCCTAGTAGTGGCAGACCGCGCCAAGGAAAGCGCTGTGCACAACTTTCTTTAAAGCATTCCAGTGCAGAGTCCACTTTCTCACCGAAGAGGCGAGAGCCATTGAATGGCATGTCCATTAAGGATGTTTGATAAACCTCAAGATGCCCGTAAACCTCATCCAGGCGCGGCACTGAAGCCCCACACATACGTCCACTGCCTGACCCAAGAAATCAGTTGCGTCTAGGCCAGATCTGATGACAAATTTTTCAACAGCCAGGCCATCCTTCATAGTTTGGGCTGTAGGTGCTCCAAAACTGTTGGAAGGATTTGACCAATCGAATCCCATAAGGCACGGCTGTAGTGGCCCAGGAGGCAGCTGGTATTGACTGAGTAAATCCAGGCTAGCGGAAGAGAGCATGCACTTACTACAAGTCTCTGTACGTTTGGACTCACAATCAGTAGTTGCCTGGCCAGGCTAAAGAACCTCAGTCAGAACGTTAGTTTTGACCTTCATTGTAGGAAGCTGCAGATCCAGGACCTCTGTAGCCTGTTACAATACCATGGCAAAATAAGCACTCTCCTCTGTGGTAGGACCAGAGCAAGAGACAACTCCAGTGTCTGGGAGGTGTCCAGGCCACTGGCATCCTATAATTCTGCATACCAATTGTCCTCATCATTTTGTAGGATGAATTTCCCCCTCTTCACTATCATTATTGTCAGAATCTGAGCCAAAGAGTGGATGTAAGGTGTAAGGTCTGTTGCATGGTAAAGGCAATGTATTGGAGTCAGAGGGTTGGCTTAAGGCTGTGCTCCGGTGGGATCGGAACACGGCCTCAGTCGAGATGAGGCTGGCTCAGAGTCAGAAACCACTAAAGGTAGCAGATTCTCTTCCAGGGCTGTTGCCATTGTTGTTGACGGCAAGGAAACCTAAGCCGGGGAACAACCTGAAGCAAGTTTAGAGGCACAGACCGCATCAAGGGTGATTCCCGCAGTTGGGGCCTTGTCTGGAGACCTCTGCGGATCCTTAAGGCAAAAAAAGTACGCCAGATGGAGCTGGAAGCATGCCAAAATGCGCAGCATGGCCTCCCTAATGGCCTCTATTTGTTGCAATGTCACTGACAGACCTGGAAATTTGGGGTGCATCGGGACCAAACATAGAAACAGTTCTTCAGGAGTTTGGAAGTGAGACCTAGAGGTATGTTTTTTTTAAAACATACTCTATTGATTTTCGTTAATAACATCCTGACATGACAGAATTATGCGGTCGTTAGGTACATACCATTAGTCGCAAGGGAAATGAACCAACCACAATGTCCCACATATTCAACGGAAGGTGTAACAGCAGTGAAATCCGTGGTTAAATGTCGAAGTATCGCAACAATAGTGCTTACAGCGTGGTTCATGGTAACAATCTGGATATCAAGCCAACATTCCCCAACCCTCCCCCCATTCCCTTCACCCTCGCCCCCTTTCCCTCCCTCCTTCCCTACCTGACTCACTCCAGTCCACTCATGTGCGATGTGGCGCACGGTTCTAGTATATTTGTATGTGCATTCCTAGCTGCACAGCATGCAGGTGCATATACTCATTCAGTGGTGTATCCTGGGGAGCTCTGGCACGGTACCTACAGTTAGTATGGCCTATGTTGCTATGTCCTGCAGCGTATCATGTTGGTGGGGGTTCCGAGGCTATGAATAACTCTAACATTATATCCCAGTCCAGTGAGATTGGCGTCTTCTGTAAGCCCCTGTTTTCTTCCTGCCTTATCGCCGCACTCTCCGCCCTCTGCCCTCCCCCATCTGACCACCTCCCCATGCAAGCTAAGCAGGGGGCACAGCGGACTTCCACCTCATGGTAATTGCTCGTTTTACTATGAGCAAGGCCAGGTTAGCAAATCAGGCTTGTACTTTCTGCTTCTTGTGACGGCGCCGCAGACCCAATATACAGTATGCCGCAGTATCCTGGCCAGCAATTTCCGTTACAGTCCCTAGGAGCCTTATGATGGTGGCCCAGGAGGCAGACCGGCGCGGGCAGGCCCATAGCATGTGTATGAGGTCGGCATCGTGTGCAAGACATCGTGGGCAATGGTCTTTCGCTTCCGGGTATTATTCTGTTTAATCAGTGTGTTGTGAGATAGGCCCTATGTAACACCATGTACTGGATGAATTTAAATTTAGCATTTCTGGACACCCTCTTGGGATACTCTAAAAGGAAATCCCATTCGTTGTCTGATAAATCCCACCTAATGTCAGCACTCCACTTTGCTCTAAGTGCCGCCAGCGGGGCAGCTGCATGGGAGTGAATACCCCTATACAACCACTGAGTCAAGTGACGACCGTTGAAAACCAACACCCTGAGCACATACACCGTTAGTGTTCCAAATAGTAAAAGAATAGACAGATCGTTATCCTCGTCATCAAATCTTCGTTTTCTTCAGGGCTGTGTATCTTGACGTCACAACGGACATGGAGACGCAGAGACGATGGATGCCTGACCGCACTCGGGAGGCAATACTAGATCCTGTACACTTTTACGTTAATAGCCCATGTTACGATTGACAAGTCTGGAATGTGCAGACACGATAAATACCATTCAAGTATATGCCAAGATACACAGCCCTGAAGAAGTCGTAAGGTGACCACACCTGAAGACGAAACACGTGTTGGCTGGTGTGAGGCTGAAATACATAGCTGAATAAAACGAAGACTTGATGACAAGAGGACAACGATCTGTCTATTCTTTTACTATTTGGGACACTAACGGTGTATGTGCTCAGGGCATTGGTTTTCTTTGAGTATTTTTGAGGATGCAGGGTTGACATCTCTACCCTTAGAGTACTACGTATTGCTGAGATCATATACATATGGGTACATAGCCTGTGTGCGCCTAAATTACCTCATTCACCCTCTTCAGCTTCTCAAGTGACGCCCGTTACCCATGAGCTGTAGTGTATGTACCAGCTCGTGCGTGGGGGGCACTTTATTTTCTGGTGCCCAATACTGTTTGATGTATTTAGTGATGCTTGCATGCAGAATATAAAGGGATCGTGGCACACCCTGTTCCCTGGCAAAGTTCTCGTGGTCTGGTAACCTGCTCTCTCCAAATAGCATCCCCACGGTGTTCACACCTTCCTCTGCCCATTTGGAGATGCTTCGGGTGGTGATTACCCCTTTAGGTGTGGGAATCCTTACCAGCTGAATGTTGGGGGCGTAAGGGAGTCGCTGATTAGTGTAGTACAATGGTAAGGGCTACCTTCAATAGTGAGGGGGCTGTGGGCAGGACCCGTCCCTTGGGCAACAATGGAGTATGAAGGGTACCTCGAGCTAATGCTTGCTGTGTGAGCCCTATCTCGTGGAGGTTATGACTAGCAATCCAGTACACTAACCACTGCAGTTGGCTCGCGTAACAGTGTGCCCTAAAATCTGGGACACCCATGCCCCCTTTGGCCGTTCCCAACTGAAGTTTCGAGAGCCCCACCCTCCTGCGGCTCTTCCCCCATATTAGTTCCAGCAAGAGATTGTTCAGAGTTTTAAAGATATCAGTCGGAATCACTATTGGTAGATTAGTAAAATAGTAAAGCAGTCTCGGGAGCATGACCATTTTGGCGATGGCCACTCTACCCGCCACAGAGAGTGGTAGATGACGTCCAAAAAGCTATTTGAGTTCTGAGTGCCTTAACTGCTCGTAAGAGATTGCCATCCAACAACTCCCATGGACCCCTATATATTTGTACACCTAAATATTCAAAGGTGGTGGGCGCAATCGGGAGCGTTAAGGGGTCAAAGCAGATAGGCTCTAGTTGTCCCTCGGCATGAAAATAAAATGCATATGATTTGGCGTCATTGATGGTGAGGCCAGAAACACTTTGGAACGGGGTGAAGATGCATGGAATGGGCCCAATACTACCCTGAAGATTGGGTAGAAAGAGGATAATGTCATCAGCATATAATGAGAGGGTATGTGTAGTGTTGCCAATGCAAATGCCATGTCCTACTGCATCTTTCCGAAGCTTAATAGCTAAAGGCTCAAGTGCTAATACAAATGGGAGTGGCGAAAGCGGACAGCCTTGACGTGTACCACGGCTGATTGGGTAGGACTGTGAGATGTGTACTCCTGTCCGGGCTCTTGCTGTCGGTGTCGTGTATAACAGTTTAACTCAGCGTGTATAAGCCGGAGGGATGCCAAATTTCGTGAGTGTTGCCAGCATGTACTTCCAGCTGAGGGTGTCGAAAGCTTGCCTCCGGTCTATGCACCCTGCCCCTGGATAGTCCAAGGCTGTGGCGGTCAGCACATGATATAGGCGCCTTATATTAAGAGAAGTGCTACGGCCTGGCACGAAGCTGCATTGGTCTATATGTATAAGTTGTGGAAGGAAGGGGAGTAAGCGACGAGACCGTATTTTACTTAAGATTTTGTATTCAGTGTTCAATAGTGAGAGTGGCCGGTACCCGGAGATATCAGTAGAGTCCCTGCCTGGCTTGGGAAGGGAGGTGACCAACGCTTGCATCGTGGTAGATGGGAGGCACCCAGTATCTAAAGCTGACTGGTAAAGGCGCTCTAGGTGGGGAACCAGCGTGGTCAAAAAGGTGTCGTAGAACTCCGCTGGGAGGCCATCTAACCCTGGAGTTTTGTTGCGCCATAGCTCCTTGATCGCTTCCTTGATCTCCGTTTTGGATATGGGTGCTGCTAGCTCTTTTTGGTGTGCCTGTGATAGCTGGGGGAAGTCGAGGTCGTCCATGAATGCTTCTAAAGTTGCCTCACCCGAGTCCTCGGGAGCCTTATACAGTGTTTGTAGTATTCCCTGAACGCAAGGTTAATATCTGATTGCGTATTCATTATTGTGGCCTCAGGCGTTATAAACTCATGTATTGGAGTGGAGAATGGCGCATCCCGTAAGATTCTGGCCAGGAGAGTGCCTGATCTATCGGCCTATGCATGTTGCCTTTGCGTGTATGATTGCAAATCTATGACCCGCAGCCACTCAAGTAGATCTGCATGTGTTATACGTGCTTCTTGTAGGGTTGCCTCCTTTGTAGGGTCGGAGACCGCTGCCTGCTCTAACCTGCCCAGTTTATCTTCCACTTCCCGTAGCTCTATATTAATCATTTGTCGGGCTCCCACTATGGTACTAATAGCTACCCCTCTCACGACGGTCTCGAATGCCTCCCATTCCGTTAAGCGCGAGGACGCCATGTCTGCGTTTTCAGTGAAGTAGTTAGAAATGGTTGTGGCCAGAGTAGTGCGAAACACAGAGTCCTCATGCAATTGTGGGCGCAGCCTCCATGTTGGGATTGGTGAGGGAATCTTCCCCCAGGAAAAAGTAATCTCTAGAGGGTTGTGGTCCGATAGTGTTTTCCCCAAATACGTGGAGTGTGTAATTTGAGCGACAAGGGTCGGGCAGCAGAACACTCTATCGATTTGAGTGTGAAGCATGTGGGGGGGAGGGGGGAGAGTAAAACGAGTATTCACGACAACCTGCATTTTTGATGCGCCATGCATCGGTCAGTGACCAGCCTTCTGCCCAGCCCTGAAGGGAGACCGCTTGTTTACGGGCAGCCGTCCCCTGCAGTGGGGGGTGAGAGCGGTCCAGGCCTATATCCAAGACTGCATTGTAATCCCCCCCCGCCAAGATCCAGGGGTAGTCCACCCAGTCCGTCAGTACTGTATTTAGGGCACACAAGAATTTGTCTTGTTCACAATTCGGAGCATATATGCTGCCTAGCGCTATATGAATGCCATCAAGTGTACAGTGGACTAAAGCATATCTGCCAAGGATATCTATTCGCTGCTCTAGAGCAACGAAAGGGGTGCCGTTCCTGACCCATATAGCGCCCCCCCGTGCAAATGCAGAGTATGATGTGTGAAACACTTGCCCTCTCCACTTTTTGCGCAATTTAGTGGCCTCCGAGCTAGTGAGATGTGTCTCCTGTATTAAAACAATGTGTGCCTTTCTTCTGGTCAGCTGTGCACGGATCCCATGCCCCGAACATTCCAGGCTGTTATTGTGTACTTTCCCACCGCCGCCATAAGTGTGTGTGTAGTGTCTTATGCACCATCGCCTCCTGATAGCCGGGGTTCCTGAAGGACATGATTAGGAGTGAGTCAGGTGAGTAACTACCCTTTGCATAACCCAATACAAGGTCTACCCAGAGAACAACCGTGGACCTAACTGAATAACAGTGCTGAAAACAGTGCCACTTTAACCATTGAGCAATCGCTACGGGGGTAGTGGGTACGGTGCCCTGCAGCGTCTCCAAGACCAGGGTTAGCATGGTTGCAATGCATCTGGCCGGTCCATGGCCAATCATAGGGTAGAAGGGCATTGCGAGGCCAGGAAACCGGAAAAATTGGCGCTCAACTACCTCCAGATACGTTGGGGTCAATCTTGGTGTCTGGATACCAAAGTTATCCCAAGTAATCATTCACCAATTGCAGGGTGATCGTAGGGAACAGAGCCAGACTGTTCTCCGAGTCCGATTGAAGGTTGGTGTCTTCACAGGATTCAGCTGAGAGAGGGTCTGTTTCGTTGAGCGTCGCTGCTGTAATTAATGCTGACTTTTGACTCTCCATGTCTTGTTCCGGAGAGGGGCTCTTCTTTGTCTCCGTGCGGTTTGTTTTCCTTCGGCGTATTTTCCCCCCACGTGATGGTTGTGATCTTTGACTGGTGTTTTGTATCGACCCCCGAGACGCACCAGCGGAAAACATGACTTCCACCAGAGTTTCTTTTTGACTTCTTGGTAGGAGGCCCTTTGACGTTGGACCGCGATCATAAAGTCTGGGTACAATGAGATCCGGTGGTTTTCGGATAGGAGACTTCTCTCTGGCGGCTCTGAGTAAGGTATGGCGGTCCTTGTAATTGAGTATGCGGGCGATCATAGGTCGGGGTGGTGCTCCAGTAATCGGTTTCCCCGTGGGTATTCTATGCGCCCTTTCCAGGCTGAAGGCAGTCAGCCCCTCCGGAGCTATCGTGTCGTGCAACCACTGCTCCACAAAGCGTGTTGGGTTGGTCCACTCACAGCGTTCCGGTAGTCCCACGATGCAAACATTGTTTCTGCACGACCGGCCCTCAGCGTCTTTGACCCTATCCTGAAGGCCGGCCACCTGGCGTTGCAGTTGCTCTAGTTGCACCGTGTGGGCCTTGTGTTGCGACAGTATCTCGGTGATGAGCGCTTTATTGCTTTTCACCGTGGTAGTCAGTTTGGAATGGTCGGCTTTTAATAGCGTGAATCCGTTGTTAGTGTTCCTATTTGCTGCTCTATTGCCTATCGTGAGTCACGGACCTCCTGTAAAATAATGTCCAGTTTGTCTGGGAGGCCTCTATAACCATTGGCGGTATGCAGTCTGTGGCAAGTACGTGGGCCGCATCATCTTGCCCATTGTGGTCTGCACCCCCCCCGATTGCAAAGGGTCAGGCTGCTTCCCTTTCGTGCGGCCCATCGCAAGCTGTGCAGCGATCCCAGTGTCCACAGCGATGGGCTGAGCACAGGGGGAGAGAGAGGAAAGGCAGTGGGGGGAAAGGGGGGGGAATAACGGTAGTCCCTCAACTGGCGAGTACTGCCTCAAATCACCAACTATAGTAGGCAGCACGGAGCAGCATCCGGTGCTACGCAGACCTCCTGTCAATGCTACTGTACCCCCTTACTAGGAGAGAGGGTGGTAGGACTACTCACCCACACCACTGCCGAGCCAACGCGGTTACAGTCCAGCAATGCCCCCCCGCTGCAGCCTCCTTACTGGGATTTGTGTGCAGATAGCTCAGTGCCTCCTATGCCAAAGGCCAGCACAGTCCGCCAACTCAGGCCCTTCGCTGCTCAATCGCAGGAGGAGCCTGGACCCGGCCAGCGCCCGCCTGGGCCCAGGTCCACACCCCGCACTCACCAGATGCCAGGGGGGCCTGCACAGTAATTAGGGAGCTCCGGCGCAGCCCACAAAAGGGAAGTCTTCCCCAACAGCCGCCTCCCAATTGTTCTCATCTAGCACTGCAGCATGCAGGGGCCCAGGCGGACAGATCAGGGACCAGGAGTTGAGGTAAAGGCCTAAATTTTGTTGCGCCGTCTGCTAGATGGCCAGCGCGCCACCGCCGCCACACTCCAAGAGCCACCAGACATTAAGTTGTCAGTCACAGCGCGACCATCGGCAGCCCCCAGGTCCCGACCGCGGTGTTCAAACCTGCAGGCGCATCCCACTTACCGCCGGTCGGGGCCCTGCTGTAGGTACATGCACCAGGCTCGCGGGAGATTCCGAGCCGGGAGCAGCCCGCTTGGTCGGGGTCACTGCCACCCCGTGCCGCAAACCACAACGTGCACCCTCCCTGGGGGCGTAGGCCTCAGCTCAGCAGGCACGAAAAGCCTCCGATCGCGCCCAGTGTTGGCAGCGCGTCTCCGAGTGGTGCTCTCCAGTGCCGCCTCCCGGGGTTCGGATGTCAGCCTTACAGCCAGGGCAGCGCAGTACGTCGGTGCCTTCACCTCCGGTCCGGAGGATCGCAGAGTTCGCTCGTAGCTCGCGGAGGCCTCCGCACCACCAACGTGGCCCCAGCGGAGAGCACCTGCTGTAACTGGCTCGGCGTGCCCGAAATCGGCGCTCCTTCTGGCATTCTGCTCCTCGTCGGTGTTAAGGGGTAGGTGGCATGTTTTGCACCCAGGATGACCCCGCAATGCCGCTCTTATCTGCAGGATCGCAGCCCCGGTCCGGAGCTCAGCTAGAGCACGTCAGCCATGTTCGGCGGTTAGCCACGCCCCAACCGACCTAGAGGTATGTTAATGCCCTTGCACCCTCTCAGGAGCTCAAGAGAGTCAGGAAGGGGCTGGTTCCTGCTTTGAATTTCTGTGCTTCTTCAACTTACTTGAATACTTTGATGGCTTCAAGGACCTGTGGATAGAGACCTGCTACAGGAAAGCGACCTCATCAACTTCCCCAGGTCATGATGCAGAGTCTTTCGATGTTTGACGATGTAATTTTTTGACTCATAGTCCCACATGGCCTTCAGGTTATGCTCCGACCCCAAGCCTGGTGTGGGTCTGTCATGGATATTTGTTTGCAACTGTCCCTACAAGGATTAAACCCTGTAGTTTTGGAAGGTGACATATTTCCCTAGCACAATGTTAAAAAAGAGAAGTTTTGAGCAATAGACTTGTCAAAGACCAGAGGAGTAAAGGTCTCGATCCAGTCTGAAGGCATTGAAAGAAAAGAACTGACGTTAGCCCACATGGGTGGTGCTTATATGTGTCACTTCTGGAGGTGAATGACAGAGGTGCAGGACCACATGACACCACCTACTGACGCGCAGAGGTACTACTTTATAGTTTACGGATCCAGTCTTACACCCAGGGAAATATTCACAAGGTGAGGAATCTGCCATTAGAAGTAGCCATCAGAAGATCTGTGTTCGCTCAATGGAGAACATGGGGTTAAAGACGTATATTTCAAAGAAGCTCTTACATAGTTTTTCCCACATAGTGTTCTATTCTGTTCATGACCGTGAATTCAGGGATGCAAAGAGTTCACAGGTTGTTCCAGAGCGAGCGGGCCTCCAGGTCTTCATTCTTAGGCTTAATCACTCTAGGATACATTCGATATGCAGCAGTTTTCACCTCAGACTTTCTACAGCCGACAGACATAGGCCACCAACTGGAGGGAGGTCATGCCTAACCACACACTGGAGTTCAAATGTGATCTTAGGCTGTTGGCCGTATTGCTTCCACATGTGTGCTATAATATGGATGTAGTAGCTCAAAAAGCCTATATGGGGTCAGTTTATGTTGTCACACAGTTGCCGTTAGTTCAGGCAGTAGTGGCCTCTCCCCACTCGCAGCTGAACCCCTGGATGCTTTGAGGGGGCAGCAAGAGTTCACAGTGAGTGCATCGCTGCAGAAGGCTTGTCAAGATGGTCCCACCTCACCCCAACAGAATGGTGCTCCTTCATGCAGCTAGTAGGAGAGGAGAAAGGGGGAAGCAAAAGCAGATCCAGGACAAATGGATTCCTTCACAATTAATTCTTTGAGGGGATTAGGGGTCCAGCCCAAGTTTGACAAGTTGCGTGAGGCGAACGTGATGTAGTGGTGCGCTGGTATGATTTTCAGCTGCAGGCAAGCAAGGAAGGTAAGGCAAGTAAGGGAAGGGATTGAAGGGAGGGCCATGGTCCCGATCTCTGCATGTGTCCCGCAAGATGCAGCCTCCCCCACCCTCTCAGGCAGTGACTCCAACTTTGCTTACCTCTCATCTCGATGTGGATACTCCTTTTGTAAAGTTGAAGGGGGTAGAGGCGCCACCCAGGACAGATCAGCCACAGAACTGGCTGCGTTAGTTCTGGCTGCGATGCCCTGCAATACGCTCAGGCCTTCAGTTAGCATGATCCAGGTCTGCGCCACCAACTCTCCAGCAGACGAAGCACAGAGCTTCAGCTACTAATGCAGTAGGGAATGGCTTCGCTGTTTAGGGCCTGGGCAGAAGTCCTCAGCACCTTGTAGATCACAGGCCATGCCTGCTTGACTGCGCAGCCTTCTCTTCAGCCTCCGACTCTCCGGCAGGTGACAGGTATCAAGATCTGTCCAATTCCACGCTGACAGCAGCAGTGATGTAGGGAAGAGCCTCTGGCAACGGATGACTCAGTGGTCCCCTGTTAAAGCAAATCAATGGCCAGCTGAGCTCCACTAGAGCGTGGCTACTTTGTGGCTCCGCACTCTGGTTCCCCATGTACTCTTTTACATTTGCATGTTAGCATAGTCACTAACTTCTTGACTTTCAATTCCAGGCCAAGGCTGATGATACTCAGATCCACCCACAAAATCAGTCGGAGAACAAGGATGACATTACTGGGTGTCTAGACAACACACATTTTTGGTTGCAGGAAGCATTTCTCTTCCTAAGCAGTTTCAAAATCGTGAACATGGTAGAGGGTGGAATATAGGAAAAATCGCTTTCATTTGGCTCTCAACTCAAAGCAGGCCCAACCCTTACACAGAAAGTCAACAGTGACTACACCACTCTGTAACAAATTAATAAAATGTTCAAGAAGATCTTGTAACCGTCAGTGCTGCGAAAAATTCCATAAAGCCACAGAATTAAACTCAAATTCATGTGCACCATGCTCTAGACCTTTTGTAACAAAGGGGTCTTATTGCCTTCAGCAACTGATAAACACTTGCTTACCTTAGGTAATGCTCTTGGTGGTGGATACTCTGACTGCAGATTCATTACCTTAGAATATTCCCCAAGTGTCATACTGGATCCAGTAAACTTTCTCCATAGCAATGCTCCCACCCGCCTTTAGGTGGCTTTGTATGGTTCTGCTCTGACTGCATTCTGCTTTGAAAGTCATGGAGTGGAGCCACATGTAAGTGCCACGACAGAGAGCTCATGTCAGCTTCTTGTCTTTTCCCTTTCTGTGACTTCAGATGTGGAGCATGAAAAACTATTGGCAAATATGTGCTGAATACTGACTTGGGACCTTTTTAAATGTTTAAAGAGGCCACTGCATAGAATCTGCAGTTAGATAGAGTATCCACCAGAATGAGTATTACCAAAGGTAAGCAAGTTGTTCTTCTGATGGATACTTCTGACATCACATTGCTCACATTAGAACAGGTAACAAAGCAGTACCTCCCCAAGTGGAGGGTGTGTGGAGTGGACTTACACCAAAATTTCTTGCACGACCAAGCAGACGAAGTGTCCTTCTTGCTAGACAGGACTGTCAAGGCAGTAGTACTTCATGAATGTATGCACTGATGCCCACATCACAGCCTGGCAGATGTCAAGGAAAGGCATCACACGTACAAAGTAGAAGTAGCAGCCTTATCCCTGGTGGAAGGAATGGGCTCTCAGATCTTTCGTGGGCCGCCTCATAGCCAGTGCGTAATAGATCGTTAATGCAGAGGATTGTCCACCTCCACAAGGTCCTCTTCTGCACTGCCTTCCCTTTTTTTGCTCCATAGAAACCCCATAAAAAGCTGATGGTCTACTCAATGATCTTTGGTACAAGCAATGTAAAAGCTTAAAGCCCTTTTGGGATCTAGCGGATTGAGCCCGTCCTACGATTTTGCATGTTCAGGGGTGGCAAAGAGTGATGGCTGAGTAATGGATTGCCCAATGTGGAAGGAGTAACAACTTTAAGTAAGAATGCCATCTGACTTCTCAGCACCAACTTGTCTGGGAAAAAGGTGATGCCAGACAGTTGCACTTAAAGCGCCTGACGTTCACTTACAAGACGAGCTGACAAATTCACAATGAGGAAGACTCACTTTAAGGACAAGAGAAGCAGAGAGAAGCTGTGCATCAGCTCAAAGGGCGTAAACATGGGAAGCATCAAGGCCTGGTTATGGTGCCACTGTGGCATAAAAAACTGTGAGAAGGGTATATGCGAGTCAAACATTTGATAAATCTCATCTAAAGAGGGATGGTTGATCCGGCAAATGTAGAAAGGCTGAAAGAGCAGACAAATAAGCTTTAATAGTGCTCACTACAAGGACTTGCAGGGCCAAAGGTAAAACAAACCAAAGGATGTGCAACAGCTTTAATTGTATGGGACTTGTCTTGCAAACGCCACACCAAGCCACAATCATCAATCAATCGAACCACTTTATTCGGCTAACCAAAGCCATAAAAGTACACCACAGTGAACAATACATAAAAAGCTGATTAAAAAACATATTTGTACATTTTAAATTCCTTAAGATATACCACATACAGACAATAAAATAATGCCAATAAAAACAAATGACTTATAATTCATTAATCATACGATAAAAGCAATTATATCTATGTATAAAATCAATCAGCACTTTAAAAATATCTAACCCCCTTTCTTCCTATGTTTGACTGCCGCCACCAAAAAATTCGCAACATTAAAAATCTCCCATGGGTTGTTTAACAACTGCAGATATAGTAGGGCTGGTCTGACTTGCACAAATCCCTTCCCCTTTAAAATGGGTCTTAAAAACTTTCTCCTCATGGGGCTAAAATGCTCACAAAACACTGTAAAGTGCATGGTGTCCTGCAAAGAAAAATTATCACATGTACAGGGACCTAAATCTTTTACCCTGCTCCAGCCCTGTACATCTGCTAAAAGACAATGGATAAGATTAAAACGGAACTTAATTAGAAGAAATCGATGGAAAGGTTTTGTAACAATTAACAAATACGGTTCTATCTGTGGGACTGTCTTTAACAGCAAATGTGCTCTCACAGTGGGTTTAACAATCTCCAATGCCTCTCTCTCGACAGACAACATATTTAAGAATTGGGCTTTAACCCATGCCACATCCTCTTTCGCTATCTTTTCCGGAGTAGCAAAGAGTTCCAGTCGCCCCTATTTTCCGAGCATTGACTTGACATATTGTATCCATTGGATTTTACCCACATTGTCCAACGCTAAGCAGTCCCTAAGGATTTCTCTGTTCAGTCCCAGTTCTGTATTAATCCATGTCTTTAGCCAACAAATCACAGGACCCATCCCAATTTGATCCTCAAAAAAGCCACTGCCCAGCTCTTGGTGAATAGCAAAAGTAGAGGTAGATTTGGGTACCGCCAAGAGATATCTCATAAATTTGTTTTCAACTTGCTGAAGTACCACTGCGGATTTATATCCCCAAATCGCAGACCCATACAATGCTATTACAATGCTTTTAGAGCCATACATTTTGAGCAAGGCTTCAAAAGGCTTTGCTCCCAATCGGGAAGCAAAACCTTGGATGGCAGCTATGGACCTCGACATTACAAGTTTTTTTGCCCTAAACTGGGGAATCCAGGAGCCTCTTTCATCAAATAAAACTCCCAAATAGGGGAAAGAGGAGACCCTTGACAGCTCGACCCCTTCACAATAAAAAGTTTTAGATTTTTTTGGCCTCTGCCCCATTGTCATCGTATGCGATTTAGTTTTATTGACAATAAGGTCCAGGGATTGCATAAAAGATCCAAAAGAATCCAAAAGTTTCTGCAGACCAACAGCAGTGCGGGCCAAAAGAACCGCATCATCCGCGTCTAGGAGAGCAGGGATAACCTTGTCCCCTATACATGGAATATCTAAAGTGGCGGTGCTGAGGGAGGTATTTAAGTTATTTCTATAAGGTAAAAAAAGCAAAGGGGCTAAAATACAACCCTGACAAACCCCTTTGTCAATTTTAAAGTGCTTCGTGCATTTACCATCTTGGTTGACTCTGACCCTAGCATAAAGATCCTTATGGAGATCTGCTAAAAAATAGACTAGACAGCGGTCCATCCCCATATCCAACAATATTGACCATAACTTTGCTCTATTTACTAGGTCAAAAGCTGAAGACAGGTCCATAAATGCCAGCTGCAGCGTACCTTGATTTGCCACTGTATATTTCTCTACCAAAAGGTGCAGGTTTAAACATTGATCTATTGTACTTCTAATTTTTCTAAAACCATATTGACAATCTGTTAAAATTCCAGAGTCATCCAACCAAATCAGAAAGTTTATCTAAAATAACTCTACCTAAAATCTTCACCACTGAATCAATCAAGGAGATAGGTCTATAGCAACCTGGGTCACCTCTCTGCCCCTTTTTAAAGACTGGAATGATGGTCGAGAGAGACCAGGAAGGCGGGAATCCGTGCTTACTAGCCGTATTTAGAAGATTAGTTATGATTTTTGCCCAGAGCTGTGGCATTATTTTATATAAATCGGCCGGGACACAATCGGGGCCGGGGGCCATATTGCTAGTCATTTGCGGAATAGCTGCCTCCACTTCAGTTTCTATAAAAATCAATGATGTATTGCCCCGGGCTAGAACAGGAGTAGCTGGGGAGACCATCTCGGCTTGTGATACTCCATAAACAGTATTAAAATGGGAGTACCACTGATCCTCCGTAATATTACATTCTAAGGGAGTATTATTTAGTCCCGTAAAAAAGGGTTTATTGACTATGGCCCAAAATCTTGCACTATCCCTATTGACTTCAACCGAAAGCAGGTCATTCCACGCCTCTTCTTTGATTTCCTGCTTGCGGCGATTAATCGTACATTTATAGGACTGTCTCAATTGGGCTACAAGGGTACGATCTCTAGGGGTCTGCTTCAAGGCAGAAATAAGCTTTTGGTGGGCTTTCGAACACTCTTTGTCAAACCATTTCTCCCCCAAATTAATATGATTTCTACTAGGGATTGTTAGGCCCGATGCCACCTGTGCACAGATCTCATCAAAAGCCAATAAATCCTCTGGGCTCTTATCTCCAGGATTAAGACATATATTAAAACTCTCATCTGCTTTATGCAATACGTCTTGAAAGAAAGACTCCGGGATTATGCTAGTCCATTTTAACCTCCGTCCCTGGTCTGTGGTCCTTACATGTATACAGGTGGGTAATTGTCCCTCTTTCTCTTTAAGGCCAATTGACTCACATAACTCAAGTATAACAGGATTATGGTCACTATAATCAGACCAAATAGCACCATACTTAATAGCTTGGGGTGAGAATACCAGAGAAATAAAGATATAATCAATTATAGAATCCTGCCCCCTTGCCTTAAAAGTAGGGAGCCTCCTCCCCGCAATATTTGTGCTTGGCTGGCACAAATCAACTGCCGCCAGGAGATCCTCCAGGCATTCTCCTTGTGGGCTATGCTCAAAATGGCAACTAAGGGATCCTCTGGGCCTAGAAAGTCTCCCACGAAACAATCCTTCAGACACGAGTGAACATTAAAATCTCCCAAGATAAAAATAGAATAAGAAGTGGTTTGTTTGAGTCTATAATCAATTAAAAAACCTTTTAGGCTACTTAAATGCTCATTTAAAAATCCAACCTCCGGAGAGTTCTAGAAATTTACTATTAACAATTTCATGGAATTAACATTATTAATTTCTACAGCTAAACAATTGGTGGAACCGGTATACAGCGAGCAATGTTTTCTCGTCACCTTTAGTGATAGTAGGGTCAAAAGTCCCCCCTTTGCTCTCCCCGAGGCCAAAGGCCGCGCTGACACAAAATATGATTTATAACCGTCCAACCAGAAATTATCTTCTCTTTCCCACGTCTCTTGTAAACCCACTATATCATAGGCTTCAAGAAAATTAATCCATCTGGGTTCCCTACTTTTTGTTCTAAGTCCTGCAACATTCCAACTTAAGATCTTACAATTCAAGTTCTCCTCCACCCTCTCCATAGAGGATCCTTCTCCCCCCTCCCCACCCACTGGGACAGGGGGCTGCAGTCAATCATTTTCATCCAAGCGGCTTAGTGGGGAAAACCTGTTAAAGCACACTAGGCCATTCACCATTGTGTCCTCATTAACAGGTTTAGACAGTAGTTTGGGGGTAAGTGGACCTCTATTTTGAGTCAGATTATCAAGCCGGTTCATCCCAGCACCTTGCCCCGAAGATGGATCAACCTTCTTTTTCATTTGTGATGAAGTCCCCAACGGGGTCCTACCCAGGGACTGATTGCTCTCTGGGGGTGGGTAAAAAAAAAAAAACAATGGTAGAGCCCTTATGCCCCCTGGGCCCACATTAGAACATCCATTAAACAGCAATCCTGCCACCCCTATTTGATCAAAGTTAATAACAATACAGTCGCCTTCGCCTTTTTTAATCCTCTGTCCTACCCGACCAACACGTCTAACCATTATAATGTGAGCAGAGGTCTGTGCCCCATTTACTGAATGTTGTTTGCACCAAAACTTGGTTTTGCGTAAGAGGTCTTCAGTGGTTTCTAGCTCATTCATTTTAAGTGGGGGTTCTCCAATAAGCACTGCGACTAAAGGGGTGGCCTCAGGTGGGAGATTGGGTCTAAAATTGTTATATCTTTTACAATCCCCCCTACTACCATGTGACTCCCCTGAATTCTTGGGTTGGTTATTCACAGCCGTGACACAATCAAGTTGCCTTCGCACATCACCACCCCTTATATTCTGAATGGCAGTACCCCTAGTTGATATACCCTCCTCCACAGTAGCATCTGAATGCGCGGTGATATTACTGCCACTTTTATTCTGTACGCCAGTTCCCCTGGATAACTCCTCTGAAATAGAACCAGATTGTGCAATTATGTTCTTGCCACTTTGATTATTCATCACAATATCAATATCAGTCCATTCCAATTTTTCCAACAGGTTAAATTTCCTATCCATTAGTTCTTTGAGCTCGACTAGCGCAGTACCCAAGGCGGTCTCTACAGCAGGAACAAGAGCAGAGTCCCCCATACTGTCCCTGCTTAGTGATGGGGCAGGAAAAACGTCGTCCGTCTGTATGCCAACAGAATTGGTTAAAGATAATACGTGGTTGGCTGCATGGCTTACCGGTTTAACTCCCCTATTGTTTTTGTTTTTTTGGGCACCAACACCCCGCTTTCGTTTTGCTAATGGCTCTTTCACTATGACTTCATCCACTGGTTTGGAGGCCAGTGTTCTCGTGGCTATCCCTAGCCCGTTGGGAGCAACTATGGGGGGTGTATCCGGGGTTGGCAAGAGAGGGGTCGTAAGCACATTAAGGGGTGTGACAGGTAAACACGTTAAAGGAGACCCTCCCTGATTGGAAGAACCTAAAGACGAGCGTCTTGAGAGTGTTAAACAATCTAAGGAGAGTCGCCGCTCGGTCATCTCAATTTCATGAGTCAGCAACGACTCTGCCCTGATGATGAAGGCATCTAATTAGTCCGTTAGGCCACAGCTCTTAACAAACGATACCTCAAAGACCGTATTATACTAAAGGGATGGAACACGGGGGTTATTAACAGGGATAGAATTAGCTGTAACAGTACCTTGAGACTGAAGGGTGCACACGGCTGCCGAGGTTCAGAAGTCAGAACGGGGGCCCAGCACAGCCTCTTCGAGGCTCAGACGGGCACTCCAGCACGCTTACCGCGCTGCGGGAGCCCGCTTCAGATTTTAAACAAGCGCCTCCTGGCGCTTGACGATGACGGTGGGTGCGTCAGGGGCGCGAGGCACACTGGGGCGTTGAGTCCAAGCCCCGTCCGGTCCGGTCCCAGGAAGATGCAGAGATGACGGGCGTCCCAAGCCACAAATTGTGCCGGTGCCCGGCATAAATGGACTTCGTGGAGGGATGTCTGGCGGCAAGGATAGCATTTCAAACACAGTCAACTGTCACTGTTTAATCTCTACGCATGTAGGTGGAAGTTGCACATATAAGGGTGTAGGACCGTGGCCTGTTACGGAGGCAGGAGGTCATAAAGTAGCAGTATGATCGGAGGACAGATGCTTATGCCCAGAGGGCCCAGGTACCACACTTCCCTGTCCTTGTTCAATACAGAGTTACTATGATGCCTTGGGTCCAGTCGTTCCTTATCTTCTTCGAAACTCGGGTGGGAAAGGCAGGGGAAGGAAGGCCTACAGGAGTCCCTGAGCTCCATTTCAGACAGAATGTATCCCCTAAATACAGTTCTTGCTGAAACTCCAACACACAAAAGGTGACGGTGGGAAAAATATCTAGTCAGGGTTCTCCCAACTGTTGGAAGATGCCCTGCACTACCTCGGGATGTAGATGTTGCTTATATTCTGACACACAGTTCGTCCACTCTGGTATTCAAGCAGCCAGCTAGGTGGTTTGCGATCAGGAAAATGCTATGGCACTCCAACCACCTCCAAGGAGCAGAGCCTTCGGACGCAGGACCCCACTCCACTGTGAATGTTGCTGTACCACATGGCAGAGGTGTTGTCTGTGAGTGTGTCTCCACCTTTATGGACAGCAGGAAGTCCTTCAGAGCCAGCCAAATGGCCCATAACTCCAGTAGATTAATGTAAAGTCGGCGATCGATAAAGACAAGAGTCCCCTTATTTCCACGTCCCCCGGGTGACATACCCAGCCCACAAGTAACACGTCTGTCACCACCATCACCTCTGGGTAGGGAAGGGAGAGTGGCCTGCTGTTGAACCAATTGCGTTTGAACAGCCACCACTTTGGCTGTATCCTCCGAGACCTGAATGGCATTGGTCAGATTACCTTGGTGCTGGGCCCACTAGAACAAATTCCGCTGCAAAGAACGCATGTGTCATCTGGCATAGGTGATGAGGAGGATGCAGGCGGCCTTGAGGCCCAGAAGCTTCAGCGCTGCTCTCACTGTGAGCCACGACCGAGTCTGAAACATCAGGCTGGTAGCCCGAATGCCCTAGACTTGTTGCGGCGGACAGAAAACATTGAACTTCATGTGTCCAGGACTGCCCCAATGAAAGGAAGCCTTTGCGAAAGACTCAGGTGGGATGTCAGCTCATTGATAGTGAACCCCAACAATGTCAACAGGTTCACTATTACCCGGAGATGGTCCATGACTAACTGTGGCGAGCCTGCCTTCAACAGCCAGTTGTCATGGTACAGGAGTATTGGAATCCCTGACCTCCAAAGGTGGGCGGCGACTACCACTATCACTTTTGTAAACACGCAAGGAGCGCTGGTGAGGCCAAAGGGGGGCACGACAACCTGAAATTGCTCCTGGCCTACCTTGAACCTCAGATAGCATCTGTGGTACTGCATGATGGGTATATGAAAATATGCATCCTGCAGGTCCAAGTACACCATCCAGTCGCCTGGGTCCAGAGCAGATAGGATGCAGGCCTGCGTGAGCATTCTCACTTTGTCTTTATGCAGGTAGACATTCAGAGGCCAAAGGTCCAGCGTAGGTCAGAACCCCCTGTCCATCTCCAAAACGACGAAATAGCAAGATTAACTCCCCCTTCTTCCTTCTGAGTCCATCACCCTCTGTGAGAGCAACAACCAGACCTCTTATAACAAAATGGACATGTGTTCATCTGAAATTAGCTCTGGTGTGGGAGTAACATAGGGTGGGGCAGAAAGAAAAGGCAGGGCATAAGCATTTTGAAAGATCTTTATGCCCATCTGTCGGAAATGACGGCTCACCAACATGAGGAAATTATGAATTCTGCTCCCACATTGGTTGGGTATGCACCACTTAGGGTAAACTAAAGATATTGGTGGCTGAAGTAGCAAGGGAAGAAGAATTGGGGGACTGATGCCCCTGCTGGGCTGATCGCTGTCTAACAGATCCACGTCCATGTTCTTGTAAGGATAGGGGTGTCTGTTGCACTTGTTGGAAAGGCTGTCTCTGTCTAGCTGCCAGCCCTCTGGAATTGCCTCTACACTTTCTGAATTTGTGCAGAAACTGTTAGGCACGGGTCAATAGCCCTTAGGAACTTACCACAGCTCTGCTGTTAGAGCAGCACTACAAAGCAGTCTACCTTCTCACCGAAAAGGCGGGATGCATCAAAAGGCATAAAAATGAGAAATACAATGTATCTACACATGTCAACAAAGGACTACACTTGTACTGGCTGCCCTCCCCACTCAATCTGTAGTATCCAGACCTGTGTGAATATCATATTTGGTCAAGTTTTGTCCATCAGGATTGCACTGGGCTAAAGAGGCCATAATGTCTTTTGGGACAGCTAGCAAGATCTCGCTGGCCACGTCCCAAAGGGCATGTATTTAATGGCCCAGCAACCAAACCTATACAGAGCGCAGTGCTAGAACGGACGAAGAAAACATGTGCTTGCTAAAAGGATAAATCCTCTTGGATTCCCTATCCGGAGGAGTGGTTGGTAATGTTAGGATTCACCTTCTTGTGAGTGGGATGCTTGGTGAGAAAATCTAGATCACCAGGTGCCGGGTCTGTGACATCAAACCACTAGCCTATTTATAGGCGGGCAAGAACAAGATATCGATCAAGTGGACATCAAAGTATCAGTATGGGCATTGTTAAATGGAAGCAAGGGCTCAGACGTCGCTGGTCCAGGTCGCAAAATCTGTGGTGCAATATTTGTTTTCCT
Source organism: Calotriton arnoldi (assembly GCA_963921515.1). NCBI lineage: Eukaryota > Metazoa > Chordata > Amphibia > Caudata > Salamandridae > Calotriton > Calotriton arnoldi. The sequence goes on from CAWUFW010000406.1 coordinate 1,836,019, forward strand.
CTCAACTGAGGGTAGCTGCAATTCTGATTCCTCCGCCACCTAGAGGCATGTGGGAACTCTGCTATGGAGAAAGTGTTCTGAATCCAGTCTGGTACCTGGAGAGTATTTTAAGGTGAGGAATCTGAGGTTATAAGTAACCATCACAAGATCTGTTACAGCTCAATTACAGCACTCATCAGCACACTGTAATTTAAACTGCTTGCAAGAAATTAACATCCCTTGAACCCCAAGGCAAAGAATTTGTAAAGTGTTGAATCCAAAATAGAGAGTGGCATCAAACCACCTTCAATTTAGGAAACTCCAGTAAAAACAACTATTTAATGAAGCCTTAGACAGCGCAGGAAAGGGCAACCAGTCAGAGAAGAGGCAAAACCATTCACATCCTCCTGGACCCACAGCATGAAGGACTATCAGCATTTTGAGCAGTTCCAAGCCCCAATCCTACACAATGATACTTTATATCAAAGCAGGGATACATTAGGCAAGGATGCAGTATTTTGTGATGACCAAAAGCAGATTGGTCTCCCAGCCTTGGATCCAGAATGAACTCTTTCTTCCCTCAGTGTAGTGCCGCAAGGAATCTATATCTCCCTGCCTCCTATTAATCTTCCCATCTGACTGTTCTCCATCAGCACATTAGATGCACTCACCCACACATAGAGAAACAGATCTCCATCCCCCTACTAAGGGGCCAGGTAAAAGGCCTCTATTGTGCTCCATTATTCATCAGACTATAATCAAGCACCCAGAAGATGCCTTATGGTAGTATGCCAGTGCAACACAAGACTCTAATCAGAATAAAAACAGCCAAAAAGTGATTATACACGTTGTTAAAATGCATATAATTATCATGTGCTAGATAAAAAAACAGCAATGCCTTACCGAAGTTCTCGGTCGCCAACATCACTGTTAATAAGCACTGTTGTGATCTGCTGCAGCATTTCCAACACCTCATCACATCCAGTCAGGATCTGAGTAGCAAGACCCAAAATACTGGCCTGAAGCTCCTAGGAAAAATTGCAAGACTGCTATACATTACTACAGTACATACACAAGCAAAAGAGAAATGGATGCATCTGTCAATATTATAAGGGCAGCCATGCTATACATTAATTTACCAGCCATTTGGTGAGAGAGAAAGTAAATAAGATCTGCCTTTGTATGCAAAAGAGATGTTAGCAAATTAGAGTTGGTAAAATAAAACAACTGAGTATGGAAATAGTAACATTTAGCAAAATAAACAACAGCTTCACTAGGTAACAAAATGCATCCAGTATCTTATAAACATCAAACATTAGACTTCGCCATTAGACAACAAATAGATTCAGAGGACAAAGTTTACATGGACAGACAAACCAACATTACTGTATTTGAGACCCTTAGCGACTCATGAATATTTTAAGGAGCTAGCACAAGCTAAGCTCACATACACCTTGGTGGCTATAAACAAACAGGCAATCCTTAAAGTAAATAGCAAACCACAATTTGCATACCATTTTTTTTTTCTTTTTTAGAGTCTTTACTAAGCTACATCACAAATTTAAAAAGGAAGGTAGGACTCTGACATTTTTATTTAAAGAATCCTTACAATTATAAGCTAACTTGACAGTAGCTCTGCTGTTGAATGAAATTATTAGTAACATTAAATGGCACAAAACTCCTGGCTCTATTTGTATAATGAATGCCACAATAAATATTACTTTTTTATATTAAGAAAACCAACTTTTTTCAATGGTGTGATTACTCTTTGACAGAGTAATTATATTAGGAGCTTTCACATTTAATTCAACAATAAATACAACACAAAGACTTAACAGGCTGCACTACGCTGTTGTAACGAGTGCAATTTTAACACTAAAGACAATATTATCGTAATGAAATCTGGTGTTTACCTGTACCTTCAATGTCTCCCCTTGGAGGGAGCTGTCACTGTCATCATGTTCATCAGGTTTAATCAAAATAGTATTACTCAGAAGGTGATTCTGTACTGCCATCAAATATCGCAGGCAAGGTGATGCAACCTTCAATGTAAATGAGTACAATTAGAGCATCTTAATTCTACGGTTAAATTCTCCATGGAAATCCTTGGCTTGATGCCAATTCAAAACCACAAAGGCACAGAAATTATTAACAACACCATGTTGACCACTGCAAGAGCAGAACTGCAATAAAAGACCTTTTTACCACCTCATTAACAACGACACTGCTATGCTGACACCACACATTCTCCTCCTTGATGTCTCACTTATTCCCACCACATACTGTATTGGTCAAGTAAGACTCTGCAACATTCAAAGATGTTTTAATGATACACAAAGTTATCTGGGACACTTGCTAATGCAGAAGTGGCATTTTTTTTTTTTTTACAGACGTTTCCGGTGTTCAACATTGACTCTCCGAAGAGGTTTATGATTTAAAAAAATTATTAATTTTTAAGTTATTGCAGTCATTTATCTACAGTGGTGTGCCAGACAAGAAATGTATTAAAAACAAACGTGAAAAAGGATATAAATAAAAACTGCAAATAAATGGATAAGTCAGTAAACACATAGAATGAAACAACAGTTAAGGGTGCAGGTCGAGGGAAGGCTTACAGTCGACAGTGGTTGATCATTTTACTACGTCTGTTTTAATCTGTTTTAAGCAACAAAAATGAAATGTTACTTTTCTTTCTTCTGCTCTATTTTTCTAGCTTACAGTGACAAGCAGAAAGAGCATGTTTATGTTTTGCACTCCTAAGATAATTATAGAAAAGTTAGAATCTTTCTGCATGTTTCTACACATTTGGAGCTACAGCAGCTTTTTTTTTTTTTCTTTCTTTAAACTAACTATTGAATGGCTTCCAATATCTTTTTGCAACAAATGCCTAACAGGTTTTTGATGTGTTTAATTTTGCACTAGAGGTTCTATTTCTTTCTTCATATTTGCAAACATGCCCTCTCTTTCACATAAAAGAGCTAGGCACCAGGGTTTTAAGTGGTTTGTGGGAAAGGTGATGGTGTGAACATGTATTGTATGGGATAAAGTACACCCTGATGTAATGATAAGGATTTTGCAAGTCATCTCAGAGTTCTATAACCATATAAAGGAACTTTGCCTTCGGCCTCGTTCCTCTATATGGTTATGGAACTCCTCGGTGACTTCCAATAGCCTTATAATGTACGATAGGGCGTGCTTTATCCCTTATCTTAACTTAGTATTATTTTTTGGCCAAGAACAAAACGCAAATTCCTTGCATGCATTCACTTTAATTAAACATGGTGGGCTCATCTAGAATCTTAGTAGTAGTAGTAAATATTTTACTATCATTAACATCTGTAATAGTAGTTTAAGGCCATTACGTTAAACATCACAAAATACAAATCCTTTAACATCTGCTTATCAATCTCATGAATACCTTGTTGAGGTACCAGATTTGTAGCAACTTGTGCACATCTATTTTTCAGTTTGGAAATGACACATTCCAGTCATCTCATTGAACAAAGCAGATATTTCCATTGCAATAACCTCAGACAGCTTTTGATTCTGGTTATGGGCAGGTATTCCAATATATTATCCTTCACGTAACACACAGAACTCAGACATGTACAAACAAACAGTAAAAGGTGAGAACTAGTATGAGACATATAGACACATTATATTATGTACAATGTAGTTGCAGGAATTATCACTTTGTATTGGCATAATTTGTTAGTCAACAAATGCCATGTGCACCTCTCACAACTTCTTAATGTTACAAAGGCAGGAATCCCTTATTAGGTATACAGATTCACTAACAAGAAAGTTACACCAAAGGTTCTGCATAACCAAAAGTGGAAGAAAAAACCTATGGAATGAAAGTGAAGAGGAAGTAATAAGTGTAGCAGATATGTTAGAACTATTCAAGGTGATAGGGTGTCTGGAAGGTATAACACCTGGAGTAATCTCCCCCATCAGTCAACTGATCTTCTATTTTTTTCTATCTGTCCTGACCATTTACGTATTTCTGTCCTCAACATGCTGTCTAACATATATAAAGATAGACCACTATAATCTACTCTATGGATAAAAGGCATGATCAATAACCATCAATTAAAATCTGTCTCTAGCTTTAGGGCCTTTCTTGTAATGCTAGAGTATAACAAGTCTCCATTCTCCAGTCCATGTACTGTTAGATAGTTAATGACATTCTTAATCTCATATATCCTGTTCATAATATGGTTAAATGTCTTATGTTTATCAGCATACAGATTGTTCCCTACTGTTTGTGCAAACATAAAAGCTGTATGTACGTATGTTTTTAAACGTCTGGTTTAGAATGTAGAATTCAAAGCTAAAACCAATCCAGCATAAATAAGTCTACTAGTGGCAAGGATTTTAGTTGCTGGAGTACATTTCTTATTAAACTGAGAGGCAAGTGCAACCTTATGTTTTTGGATAGGGAACTGTAATAAGCTCTTCCCATGGACAAATGTTTTACCTAATTGTTTTTTAATTTGGCTTTATGTTGATCTTGGTGTAGCTACTTGCTCAGCGTGTTTTGTGTATATTAACTAATTGCACATATTTGTTGTTAATGATCTTATAAAAGAAATTTCCGAAATCAACAGAAATGATTATGAAATGCCCATTATGCTACAAGGAAGTATCTGCCTTGTCAATCCACCAAATAAAGCCAAAGTCCCGGCTGCAACAATAAAATAGGAATATACGTCTGTTAGGAACCTGAAAACGCATCAACTTAAAATGGTAGAAAATGTAAATTTCCCCCACTTGCCTGCTATCAAATAAAATAATAAAACAGGAATCCTCCTCTACGATATCCTATGGAAGGGTTACTATGCCCTGAGGAAAAATACCTCTCTGTAACTATGCAAGGAGATACCTATTTTAATCGTATGACCGGAGTCCTTCAAAATAGTAAGTAATGATTATGGCATCAGAAATTCAGTAACTACAGTATCATTCCATCTCGAAATTTCTATCTCACTTTCTTGTGTGTAGGGTTCAGGAAAAGGACAGCTATGTGTGGGCAAAGACAATATACAATCTAAAAACTTTCCTGTGATTTCAAATGAACACAAAAACTCCTGCCATTATTCTTCATGAGGAAAAAAACAAGGCAACATTTCTTGTGCCATGACCTGGAACAGCATCGCTTTATCCATCAAGCCTACCCTGATCCTGCTCCAATTCAGGAAACATTTGAAGATGCACCTCTTTTTAACACACTACATCACAATGAAGTAACAGTTCACAATCAAGCTGCCTCTCCAATCACTTGTTGACTGTATCCTTGCCTTTGACCCTGAAAAGTGCTCCACTACTTTTTGACTAGATTAACACATACAAAAACCACATACAAAGCCTTGGTTGAAGGAGACAGGTTCCTAGACCAGCATTTACAACCAATTTGAGCCCTGGTAACATGGTGAAAGGATTTGTTCAAAGTGAAGGAAACTTTAAGGGGAATGCTTGGTTCTACAAAGCCTTTCTTGGTCCTGCCTATAGAAGAAAGTAGAGTGCTACAAGTTAGGAAACAGACAAGTATGGTTTACCTTTGTTGCATTTTCACAATTTTAAATCTTGGTATTTAAACCTTGTCAAATAGTCTATGCTTGAAATACTATCCAAATCTACCGTATGCAGCCTATAGACAGTAACTGTCCATTTAAGTGTCAAGAACTAAAGAACACTGTCTCTAATAAACAGAACAGAAAGGAAAGGCACATTTTAGTCACAACATGTATTCAGGGATTACCGAACATATGGTTCCAGATACCAGTGCTCTATAGCTACAGCAGCAGATAGAATCAGGGCATAGAATATTCTTCTGCTAGCAAGTTGATGTAACCATGTCCAAGCATAAAGTTTAAAAAAAACAAAAAGCATAGGCAACTTCTCATGGCTTTCAGTCATTTAATGTCTTCTGCATCAAAAGACTCAAAGCAGACTACAGCTATGGAAAGGAATGTGACTAAATTAAGGGAATTAAATCTATAGAAGAAAAAAATTAATTACATTTTTTAAGGATGATACTTCTGATAGGCGAACATATTTTTGGATGACAGGTTCAAGACCACATGGGTCTCTCTAATCCACAGTTGGGAATAGACCTATGTGGTCTTTAAAGGCAACAACCAAAAATATATACTAGCCTAATCTCATCCTAAAATGATAACGTATATATCATTTCATTGCACATTTTATTAGAAATCAACAGTACTTTACTAATTGGAGGGTGACAATCACCAAAACACTAGTTTACAATCATATTGTCCCAAGGCTAGTTCTTCAGGAGAGTGCGGAGATGACCACATTTAATATAATCTGAAATACGTAATTGTTTTGTATTTTAGTGATACTCTTTCCTTCACTACAACTGTGCATTATGGCTTGCTGCATTTTTAAATGTAACTGTTTATTCTGCGAATAGTGGAAGAAGTTCAATAAAAATGACATACAAATATTCAAAACTGATAATACTTCAAGCACAACAAAATCATTTACCATTTACATCTATAATGAATACGTTACATACAGGCACAGTTGATAGAAGTGTCTGAAAATCTTCTTTTGCTACTGTTTGGCACTTGGTGATAAGGATGCAGGATTCCCGAACAACAATTTTGAGAATGTAGTGTAGAAGCTCATCATTTAACCTTTAAAGAGGCAAAAGAATCATGTAAAATAAACTGATGAGTTCTGAAGTAACTTCAGGTACTCCACGGGTTTCCATAAATTATTAAAGCAACCATGTCATGCAATAAACTTCAAAATGTCAGATAGTTTTGAATTAAAACAGTTCCTCCATGCTAAGAAAACATTGGTATTGCCTCTCTTCTAGCAATAATGATTAATCGGTATTTTGACATTCTGGCAGTTCCACAATGATGTTTTGTGTAAAGAAGCTGCATGAAATGTTAATTTTTAGTTATTTTCTCAGGAACGTTTGAGATTAGTGCAATAACTAATTTACAGTAAAAAAAAAAAAACTACAGTTTTATTAAAACATCAGTGAAGCTTCATGCATGAGTCACGTAAAGATTTACCAATAGAGTAAGTCACCAAATACATTGTTTTGTACGTTTTATTAGCCTGCGGGATCCTGCACATTATCGAAGAACTGGACATCATTTTCTTCTTAGCACTCTTACTGTGACTCAAAATGACGGTGTGTTTGTTGATGAACAAGTTACTTTCCTCGGTAATGCCTTATCTGGTATAGACTATCTCGCCGCAGATCCCTTACCTTAGAATATTTCCCAGGCATCAGACAGGATCTGAAAACTTTTGGTGACCAGCATATGCATGCTGGTAGGTGGTGTAGTTCAGCTCCGTGTGGCATCGCTGGCTTCATTGCGCCGCAAGTGATGTGTGCAGTGCCTATATAGGCGCCACCCCAGTGCGCTGATGTTAGATTCTTTTCGCTACTTTCCATGCCATAAGCGCAGAACCACGAGGAACACTGGCCACTGATGTGCGAAGCTAGGGCCCTTAAAAGGGTAAGTGCCTTATACTATAATACGTTTGCAGAGCGGGAAGGATCGGTAAGGAATCTGCGACTAGACAGAGTTTCTACCAGATAAGGCTTTACCGAAGGTGAGTAACTTGTGATCTGATAAAGGCTTCTAGGCACAGATTATTTACCTTTGAATAGATATCCAAGCAATAGCTCCCCGCAGATGGGGCTGCGATTTGGATTAGACTAAAATGTCATGTAGGACTGAAAGGGCAAAGTGACCGTCATGCCAGACCCGACTGTCCTGACAGTAGTGCTTCGCAAACATGTGCAAGGAAGCCCACGTTGCTGACGGACATATCCAGAACTACTAAGGCTAACGCATTGGTTACAGCCCTGGCTCTGATAGAGTGAGCGTGCAAATCCCCAAGGGGTTGCTTTTTGGCCAATGAATAGCAGAGTTTGATACAGAAGAGCACTATCCATCACGAGAGGGTCTGCTTCTGCACCGCCCTTCCTTTCTTGGCCTCGACATACCCCACGAAGAATTGTTGACCCGGAACTTATGAGTACTATAAAGCTAGACATACAACACTCTTTTTGGGTCCAGTTGGTGGAGTCTCTCCTCTTCTTTAGAAGCATAAAAGGTAGGCAAAGTGATTGACTGGCCTACATGGAAAGGAGTTGCTACCTTCGGTAAGAAGGATGAAAGAGTTTGAAGGACCAGTTTGTCTGGGTAGGTCATATGGAGGATTTGCAGACAGTGACTGCAACTCACTGACCCTCCACGCAGATGCTATAGCTACTAGGAAGGTCGTTTTGATGCTGAGAAGCCTGAGTTGACAGATGTGGAGCAGCTCAAAGGGAGCAAACATCAGAAAAGTAATAACCAGGTTGAGGTTGGGAGGGGGCTTACTGTAAAGGTTTACAGGAGGCCAGAGCTCCACTTGAGACAAATAGAGTCTCAGAACGAGAGCTGCCTTGGAAACTTCAGCGCACAAAACTGCTGACATTGCACGTTCTCGGCAGCGGCGAACAGATCTAACCAAAGATCTCCCCACTCTTGGAAGAGACCTTGTGTCACCACTGGATGGACATGGCCTTTGCATTTGACTAGGCATTGACGGCTGAGTTAGTCTGCTCGGCATTCAGAGAACCCATGTCCAGAGGCGCAAAGCCTCTTGACAGAGGGTTCATAACCCCACCCAGCCCCATTTGTTGCAATGACATATGGCGGTGATGTTGTTAGTGAACACCTGTTTCAGCTTTTCCCCGACTGAAGGAAGAAAGGCTTTCAATGCCAACCGGATCGCCCAAGGAACCAACAGATTGAGGTGGAGCCCGGATTCCGCCAGAGACCAGAGTCATCTGATCTCCACCTCTCCCAGATGGCTGCCCAAACCCAGGAGTGACATTTGTCACTACAGTCAGTTCTGGTTGGGAAAGGGAGAGGGGTCTGCCACTGACCCAACTGCGGTTCGTCAGCCACCAGTGCAAGTCTTTTGCAGTTCCCTCCAAGGTCTGGACCATGTCAAAGAGATTCCCATGATGCTGCAAACACTGGGACTTCAGGTCCCACTGCAGAGCCCACAAATGCCAGCGGGCACCTGTCATGAGGCCCAACACCCACAGGGTCAGTCTCACCAAAATCAAGGATAGAGGCTGAAACATTGGTATCATAGCCTGAATATCCTGGACTCACCGCTCGGTAGGATAGGCTCGAAACTACACTGTGTCCAGAACAGTTCTAATGAAAGGAAGAGTCTGAGAGGGAGTCGGGTTCGACTACGGCACGTTGACAGTGAACCCCAGGGAGTGCAGGAGGTTAGCCATAGTCTGGAGGTGAGACACGACTGACTGTGGCAAGCCTGCCTCCAACAGCCAATCATTAAGGTAGGAAAAGACTGGAACCCCTAACCTCCGGAGGTGCGCTGCAACCACCACTGTCACCTTGGTGAACACCCAAGGGGCGCTGGTAAGCCCGAAGGGGAGCAGGGCAAACTGAAAGTGCTCTTGACCCACTGTAAACCGCAGGTAACAGCTATGTGAAGGCAGGAAGGCAATGTGGAAATATGCGTCCTGCAAGTCCAATGCTACCATCCAGCCTCCAGGGTCGAGGGCAGAAAGGACTTGCACGAGCATCTTGTATTTCTCATTTTTAAGGAAGAGATTGATAAAGCGCAGCTATAGAATAGGACAAAGGCCTCCGTCCTTCTTGAGCACCAGAATGTAGTGGAAAAAGCAACCATGAATTTCTTCTGATGCTGTCACTCTCTCTATAGCTCCCTTGGCCAAGAGAGCCAGCACTTCCCGACAGAGCAAGGAAAGACCGTCTACCATCAGCCTGTCGTAAGTGGGTGGCATGGCTGGAGGGGTCATCACAAAGGGGAGGGAGTAGCTCCTTTGTAAGAGCTCAAAACCCAATGGTCGGATGTTCTTGATTTCCAGTGGTGCAGGTGATTATGTATCCTGCCCCCCAATGGATGCCCATGATGGTCGGAGGGCAAACTAAAGGGGTTCGGAGGCTGAGGCTGCCCGGGGGAGGAATGGACTGGCCCAACTTTTGGCTACATGTTCCAAGTGGACTGTGGGACCGGCGTCCTAAGCCATGAAAAGATGGTGAAACTTGCAGGTCGTAGTGGCTGGGAGTGCAGAGACGCAATGGAAAGGCCCTTCCGTGGCCACGAAAGGGGTGGAAGGCAGACTGGGTTTGGCGAGGGGCCATGGAAAGGCCCAACTACCTGGCCACAGCCCTGCTGTCCTTAAAGGGCTCCAGCACTGAGTACGCCAACTCTCTGACAAGATGGGAGCCATCAAAAGGTATGTCCATGAGCGAGGTCTGGACATCCCCGAAACACCAGTAATTCTCAACCCAGGCGTCGAGCCTAATGGCCACCGACGATGAAATTGCTCTGCCCAGCCAGTCTATCGTGATAAGTCCACATCTTATGGCGAACTTGGCTGGATCCCTCCTATCAGCAGTTGCTTGAGAGAGTAAGGCTCGGGCCTCCTCTGAGACCAAGAACAGCACTTGTGCAACCGAGTGCCAGATCATATGGGAGTTTAGGCTCAAGAGGTCTGCCGCAGTGCCAGGCTGGCAGAACCGAACATCTTCTTCCCAAAGGTATCCTGTCTTTTGGATTCCCTATCCAGTGGAGTGGTAGAGAATGCACCAGGGTTGATTTTGGAGGTGGAGGACTGGAACACCAAGCTCTCTAGAGTGGGGTGCTGGGTGAGGAAACTGGTGTCCCCTGGGGCGGGATGATGGCGGTGGGCAATTGTCCTAGTCACATGAGCCCCTGTGCTTGGACCAGGCCCAGAGTAGGACGACAGTAAGGGCTTCATTAAATGGAAGTAAGGGTTAGGTGGGGGCAAAATCCGGCTGGAGCACCTCTGTCATGACGTTTGTCTTGACTGCCACTGAGGGTAGCATAAGGTCCCGGACTTCAGCCCCCTCTGCAGCACCATTGCAAATGAGGAACCCTCCTCCGTAGCCATGGTAGTGGAAGAGACCAGGCCAGTGTTAGGGGAGATGTCCACTCCACTGGCATCCGCCAGATCCTCATACCATGTGTCTTTCTTTTAATGGTTGATATCCATAAGGATCTGCAGACCCCTCCTAATCATCACCGAGTCTAGGCCGGTCATAAGAATAAGGCACTGGCTTCGGTAGGGGGAGTCTACACCTTGTCAGCACCAGAGCTGGCATCGGACGACGCCCATCCGGCTATGTATCAGAGTCAGGAATGATGATGGGGCAGCGTCACCGCTGGGCGTCTGTGGCATTGGCACTGGAGCAGGCGCCGGCAAAGGTTAGGGTCGCTCAACCTGCGCCACTCCGAATAAGCCATTGGGATCCCTGGGGCCTGACTGGCATTGAGGGCGAGTCTGCTGGCAGAAAACCAGTAGAGGTCCCTCCCGGACTCGTGGGGCTTGAAGGCGCTCCAGAGGGATCAGGCCTTTAAAGAGGAGGTACATGGCCTCATAAATTCTTTGAATTGGGCTGGGGTCGCTTTGGCTCCCGGAAACTCAGGGAGATGCAAAGACGGCGCAGGCTCCACCACAGAGCTAGCCCTCGAGTGCCGACGGCTCTGCAAATCGTCCCAAGACTTGCACAGCAAAGTCAAACAACTCTTCAATGACGACGACTTCGTTTTGTGAGACTTACCTGACAACTTAGAGTGGGAAGAAGATCGCTGGGTTCAACTACACGAACCTTCCTTGCAATCGAGATCTGGAACATCACAGGGTCAGCCGGCAAGGAGCTTGAGGGAACCCCTCCCTCAAAACCTTAGAATGCATGGCACAGCTCCACCCACGTCTTGGCCTCACGCTCCAGACATCAAAGGCAAACCAAGTGCAGGGTCTGTCACCGACATCTGCCGATGACAGGCGCCGCATGGTTTAAAACCTGCCTTTCTGGGGAATATCCTCACATCAACAGACGTAGTCTCAAAACATCTTCAACAAAGGTAGAAAAAAGGTCAGTCAAAAAGCGACTGGGGTAGCTCTCTCTGGATCTGCGCTGATTGGCACAGAAAGAAAAGAACTGACGTCAACGTGCTGGGATGGAGCCTATATAGGCACCGAGAACGACACTTCTGGTGCCGACGATGCCACGCTGAGGCGTTCGCGCCACCTACTGCACGCAGGGGGTACTGCTTACCAAAGGTTTCTGGATCCAGTCTGATGCCTGGGAAATACTCTAAGGCACGGGTACTCATAGTACGGCCCGGCAAGCCTTCCTTGGCGGCCCGCGGACCTTGCAGACATCGTACCTGTGTTTGCAGCGCGGACTCCGAGAGACCCTGCTCTATGGGGGCCGGGCGATTCCAGGATAGTCAGAGTGGAGATGCAGGGGCGCTAAGAAGAGGCGAAATACAACACAGCCTCATTAACAAGTAAATGGTCTTTTAAAGACCTGTGAAGTACTCGGGTGCGGCTGTCTGTGTGCCCGGGAAGCTGTCTCAGCCCGGGCTGACACACACGACAGGCCTTTAAGCCCAATAGGCGTTGCGCGCCTGGTGTCCAGTGCTACTTATCATTCGTTCACCAGACGGATGTGACTGAATCTGAACCAACCCACCCCCAGCCTTTTATTGTCACACCTGTCACACGACTCACACTTGCCACGCGATGGTGGTCTTTTCCAGGAGAAAACGAGCTGGCTTTTACATTACACAGGGAGAGGGGGGAGCGGTCTCTGGGCTGGTGACGGGGACGTGTAGACACAGTACGTGTGCACTGCCTGAGGCACAGAGACAGATAGAGACAGAAACAGACAGAGACAGACAGGGACAGACTGACAGATAGAGGCAGAGACATATAGAGACAGAGCCGGATAGAGACAGAGCCGGATAGAGACCGAGCCAGATAGAGACCGAGCCAGATAGAGACCGAGCCAGATAGAGACCGAGCCAGATAGAGACCGAGCCAGATAGAGACCGAGCCAGATAGAGACCGAGCCAGATAGAGACCGAGCCAGATAGAGACCGAGCCAGATAGAGACCGAGCCAGATAGAGACCGAGAGCCAGATAGAGACCGAGCCAGATAGAGACCGAGCCAGATAGAGACCGAGCCAGATAGAGACCGAGCCAGATAGAGACCGAGCCAGATAGAGACCGAGCCAGATAGAGACCGAGCCAGATAGAGACCGAGCCAGATAGAGACCGAGCCAGATAGAGACCGAGCCAGATAGAGACCGAGCCAGATAGAGGCAGAGCCAGATAGAGGCAGAGCCAGATAGAGGCAGAGCCAGATAGAGGCAGAGCCAGATAGAGGCAGAGACAGGCAGAGACAGGCAGAGACAGATAGAGGCAGAGCCAGATAGAGACAGAGACAGATAGAGGCAGAGACAGATAGAGGCAGAGACAGAGACAGATAGAGGCAGAGACAGAGACAGATAGAGGTAGAGACAGAGACAGACAGCGATAGAGACAGAGACAGACAGCGATAGAGACAGATAGAGACAGACAGCGACAGATAGAGACAGAGACAGACAGCGATAGAGACAGAGACACAGACAGAGAGAGACACAGACAGAGAGAGAGACAGAGAGAGAGACAGGGACAGATAGAGGCAGGGACAGATAGAGGCAGGGACAAAGAGGCAGGGACAGACAGAGGCAGGGACAGACAGGGACAGACAGAGACAGGGACAGACAGAGACAGGGACAGACAGACAGGGACAGACAGAGACAGGGACAGACAGAGGCAGAGACAGAGGCAGGGACAGACAGAGGCAGGGACAGACAGAGGCAGGGACAGACAGACAGGGACAGACAGAGGCAGGGACAGACAGAGGCAGGGACAGACAGGGACAGACAGAGACAGGGACAGACAGAGACAGGGACAGACAGAGGCAGGGACAGACAGAGGCAGGGACAGACAGAGGCAGGGACAGACAGAGGCAGGGACAGACAGAGGCAGGGACAGACAGAGGCAGGGACAGGCAGAGGCAGGGACAGACAGTGGCAGGGACAGAGAGGCAGGGACAGACAGAGACAGGGACAGACAGAGACAGGGACAGACAGACAGATAGAGACAGGGACAGACAGACAGAGACAGGGACAGATAGAGACAGGGACAGACAGACAGAGACAGGGACAGACAGAGGCAGGGACAGGGACAGACAGAGGCAGGGACAGACAGACAGAGACAGGGACAGACAGAGGCAGGGACAGGGGCAGACAGATAGAGACAGAGGCAGGGACAGGGGCAGACAGATAGAGACAGAGGCAGGGACAGACAGACAGGGACAGACAGAGACAGGGACAGACAGAGGCAGAGACAGGGACAGACAGAGACAGGGACAGAGAGACAGATAGAGGCAGAGACAGACAGAGGCAGGGACAGACAGAGGCAGGGACAGACAGAGGCAGGGACAGACAGAGGCAGGGACAGACAGAGGCAGGGACAGACAGAGGCAGGGACAGACAGAGGCAGGGACAGACAGAGGCAGGGACAGACAGAGGCAGGGACAGAGGCAGCGACAGACAGAGGCAGGGACAGAGGCAGGGACAGACAGAGGCAGGGACAGACAGAGGCAGGGACAGACAGAGGCAGGGACAGACAGAGGCAGGGACAGACAGAGGCAGGGACAGACAGAGGCAGGGACAGACAGAGGCAGGGACAGACAGACAGAGACAGACAGAGACAGGGACAGGGACAGACAGGGACAGACAGACAGAGACAGGGACAGACAGACAGATAGAGGCAGAGACAGGGACAGACAGACAGAGACAGGGACAGACAGACAGAGACAGATAGAGGCAGAGACAGGGACAGGGGCAGACAGATAGAGGCAGAGACAGGGACAGGGGCAGACAGATAGAGGCAGAGACAGGGACAGGGGCAGACAGATAGAGGCAGAGACGGGCAGACAGATAGAGGCAGGGACAGGGGCAGAGACAGACGGAGAGGGAGACAGAGGGAGGGAGACAGACAGGGACAGACAGACAGGGAGAGACAGGGACAGACAGAGACAGGGACAGACAGAGGCAGGGACAGACAGAGGCAGGGACAGACAGAGGCAGGGACAGACAGAGGCAGGGACAGACAGAGGCAGGGACAGACAGAGGCAGGGACAGACAGAGGCAGGGACAGACAGAGGCAGGGACAGACAGAGGCAGGGACAGACAGAGGCAGGGACAGACAGAGGCAGGGACAGACAGAGGCAGGGACAGACAGAGGCAGGGACAGACAGAGGCAGGGACAGACAGAGGCAGGGACAGACAGAGGCAGGGACAGACAGAGGCAGGGACAGACAGAGGCAGGGACAGACAGAGGCAGGGACAGACAGAGGCAGGGACAGACAGAGAGCTGGAGAGGGAGACGGAGACAGGCAGAGAGGGAGACGGAGACAGACAGAGAGGGAGTCAGACAGAGACAGAGGGAGGGAGACAGGGGAGGGAGACAGGGGGAGGGAGAGAGAGGGAGGGAGAGAGGGAGGGAGAGAGGGAGGGAGACAGAGGGGGGAGACAGAGGGGGGAGACAGAGGGGGGAGACAGAGGGGGGAGACAGAGGGGGGAGACAGAGGGGGGAGACAGAGGGGGGAGACAGAGGGAGAGGGAGGGAGACAGAGGGAGGGAGACAGAGGGAGAGGGAGGGAGACAGAGGGAGAGGGAGGGAGACAGAGGGAGAGGGAGGGAGACAGAGGGAGAGGGAGGGAGACAGAGGGAGGGAGACAGAGGGAGAGGGAGACAGAGGGAGAGGGAGACAGAGGGAGAGGGAGACAGAGGGAGAGGGAGACAGAGGGAGAGGGAGACAGGGAGAGGGAGACAGGGAGAGGGAGACAGGGAGAGGGAGACAGAGGGAGAGGGAGACAGTGAGAGGGAGACAGTGAGAGGGAGACAGTGAGAGGGAGACAGTGAGAGGGAGACAGTGAGAGGGAGACAGTGAGAGGGAGACAGTGAGAGGGAGACAGTGAGAGGGAGACAGTGGGAGAGACAGAGACAGAGGGAGAGACAGAGACAGAGGGAGAGACAGAGACAGAGGGAGAGACAGAGACAGAGGGAGAGACAGAGACAGAGGGAGGGAGACAGAGGGAGGGAGACAGAGGGAGGGAGACAGAGGGAGGGAGACAGAGGGAGGGAGACAGAGGGAGGGAGACAGAGGGAGGGAGACAAGGGAGACAGAGGGAGGGAGACAGAGGGAGGGAGACAGAGGGAGGGAGACAGAGGGAGGGAGAGGGAGAGAGAGGGAGGGGGAGGGAGGGAGAGGGGGAGGGAGGGAGACAGGGGGAGGGAGACAGGGGGAGGGAGACAGGGGGAGGGAGACAGGGGGAGGGAGACAGGGGGAGGGAGACAGGGGGAGGGAGACAGGGGGAGGGAGACAGGGGGAGGGAGACAGGGGGAGGGAGGGAGACAGAGGGAGGGAGGGAGACAGAGGGAGGGAGGGAGACAGAGGGAGGGAGACAGAGAGGGAGGGAGACAGAGAGGGAGACAGAGGGAGGGAGACAGAGGGAGGGAGACAGAGGGAGGGAGACAGAGGGAGGGAGACAGAGGGAGGGAGACAGAGAGAGGGAGACAGAGAGGGAGACAGAGAGAGAGGGAGACAGAGAGAGAGGGAGACAGAGAGAGAGGGAGACAGAGAGAGAGGGAGACAGAGAGAGACAGACAGAGGGAGAGAGAGACAGAGAAAGGGAGGGAGACAGAGGGAGGGAGAGAGAGAGAAAGGGAGAGAGAGAGAGGGAGACAGAGGGAGGAGGGCGACAGACAGAGGGAGACAGAGGGAGGGCGACAGACAGAGGGAGACAGAGGGAGGGCGACAGACAGAGGGAGACAGAGGGAGGGAGACAGAGGGAGGGCGACAGACAGAGGGAGACAGAGGGAGGGCGACAGACAGAGGGAGACAGAGGGAGGGCGACAGACAGAGGGAGACAGAGGGAGGGCGACAGACAGAGGGAGACAGAGGGAGGGCGACAGACAGAGGGAGACAGAGAGACAGACAGAGACAGACAGAGGGAGACAGAGGGAGACAGAGGGAGACAGAGGGAGACAGAGGGAGACAGAGGGAGACAGAGGGAGACAGACAGAGACAGACAGAGGGAGACAGACAGAGGGAGACAGACAGAGGGAGACAGACAGAGGGAGACAGACAGAGGGAGACCGAGAGAGAGAGAGGGAGACCGAGAGAGAGAGAGGGAGACCGAGAGAGAGAGAGGGAGACAGAGAGAGAGGGAGGGAGAGAGAGAGGGCGGGAGGGAGAGAGAGGGAGGGAGAGAGAGGGAGGGAGAGAGAGGGAGGGAGAGAGAGGGAGGGAGACAGAGGGAGGGAGACAGAGGGAGGGAGACAGAGGGAGGAGGGCGACAGACAGACAGATGGAGGGAGACAGAGGGAGGGAGACAGAGGGAGGGAGACAGAGGGAGGGAGACAGAGGCAGGGACAGACAGACAGGGACAGACAGAGGCAGGGACAGACAGAGGCAGGGACAGACAGAGGCAGGGACAGACAGAGGCAGGGACAGACAGAGGCAGGGACAGACAGAGGCAGGGACAGACAGAGGCAGGGACAGACAGAGGCAGGGACAGACAGAGGCAGGGACAGACAGAGGCAGGGACAGACAGAGGCAGGGACAGACAGAGGCAGGGACAGACAGAGGCAGGGACAGACAGAGGCAGGGACAGACAGAGGCAGGGACAGACAGAGGCAGGGACAGACAGAGGCAGGGACAGACAGAGGTAGGGACAGACAGAGCTGGAGAGGGAGACGGAGACAGGCAGAGAGGGAGACGGAGACAGACAGAGAGGGAGTCAGACAGAGACAGAGGGAGGGAGGGAGGGAGAGAGAGGGAGGGAGAGGGAGGGAGACAGAGGGAGGGAGACAGAGGGAGAGGGAGGGAGACAGAGGGAGGGAGACAGAGGGAGAGGGAGGGAGACAGAGGAAGGGAGACAGAGAGGGAGGGAGACAGAGGAAGGGAGACAGAGAGAGGGAGGGAGACAGAGGGAGAGGGAGACAGAGAGGGAGACAGAGACAGAGAGAGGGAGACAGAGAGAGAGGGAGACAGAGAGAGACAGACAGAGGGAGAGAGAGACAGAGAAAGGGAGGGAGACAGAGGGAGACAGAGGGAGACAGAGGGAGACAGAGGGAGGGAGAGAGAGAAAGGGAGAGAGAGAGAGAGGGAGACAGAGGGAGGAGGGCGACAGACAGAGGGAGACAGAGGGAGGAGGGCGACAGACAGAGGGAGACAGAGGGAGGGCGACAGACAGAGGGAGACAGAGGGAGGGCGACAGACAGAGGGAGACAGAGGGAGGGCGACAGACAGAGGGAGACAGAGGGAGGGAGACAGAGGGAGGGCGACAGACAGAGGGAGACAGAGGGAGGGCGACAGACAGAGGGAGACAGAGGGAGGGCGACAGACAGAGGGAGACAGAGAGACAGACAGAGGGAGACCGAGGGAGGGAGAGAGAGAGAGAGAGGGAGACAGAGAGAGGGAGGGAGAGAGGGAGGGAGAGAGAGAGGGCGGGAGAGAGGGAGGGAGAGAGAGGGAGGGAGACAGATGGAGGGAGACAGATGGAGGGAGACAGATGGAGGGAGACAGATGGAGGGAGACAGATGGAGGGAGAGATGGAGGGAGACAGAGGGAGGGAGACAGAGAGACAGAGGGAGGGAGACAGAGAGACAGAGGGAGGGAGACAGAGAGAGAGAGGGAGGGAGACAGAGAGAGAGAGGGAGAGATATAGAGAGACGGAGGGAGGGAGACAGAGAGAGGGAGGGAGAGATATAGAGAGACAGAGGGAGGGAGACAGAGAGACAGAGGGAGGGAGACAGAGAGACAGAGGGAGGGAGACAGAGAGAGAGAGGGAGGGAGACAGAGAGAGAGAGGGAGAGATATAGAGAGACGGAGGGAGGGAGACAGAGAGAGGGAGACAGAGAGAGAGGGAGACAGAAGGAGGGAGACAGAGGGAGGGAGACAGAGGGAGGGAGACAGAGGGAGGGAGAGAGACAGAGAGGGAGGGAGACAGAGAGGGAGGGAGAGAGAGAGGGCGGGAGAGAGAGAGGGGGAGGGAGACAGAGAGAGAGAGGGAGAGATATAGAGAGA